>JASAND010012803.1:0-11577 GCA_030248195.1 Trissonchulus latispiculum
ACTCCGCCAAATTCCAGTTGTTGAGCCTTTGCTTGAAACTGTTTACGGTAGGAGCGTTAACAATATCGGAAGGTAAACTGTTCCAAATTCTCAATACTCTACTTCAACTTCTTTTCATCTCTACGGAATCGTGTTCCCATTAACATATAATTATGACCGCGTAAACTGGAAGTCGGTCTAAAACTAAAAAAATCCGAAACATTTACATCGTCAATACCGCGAATAATTCTAAAACATTGTACGAGATCCGTTTTAATTCTGCGAAGCTCAAGGCTCTCCATACCTAAAATATTCAACCTCTCGGCATAGGATTTGTTTCTCAAGCCCGGAATTCTTTTTGTGAAACGTTTCTGTACATTTTCAATAGCCTTAATATCCTTAACTAAATGTGGATTCCAAACAGCAGAGTTATATTCTACAATCGGACGTATGTACGTAGTAAACATTGAGCACAAAAAATCAGTATTACGACATCTAAAAGTTCTAAACAAAACATTCGTACGCTGTGCGGCCTTCCCAATCATTTTTGTGTAGTGATCACAAAATTTTAGATTATTGTCTACAACCACACCCAGGTCCTTTACATTAAAAACCGTAGGGATTTGAATATCATCGACTGTATACTCCAGTAGGGGATTGAAATTGCCAAGGTGAAGGAGCACACATTTTTCAAGAGCAACTTTCAACTGGTTTTCATTGGACCATCTGAAGAGGTTTTCAATATCCGTTAAAAGCGCCTGGAACTCGAGATCCGTTTTACAAGCAAAATATAATTTAGTATCGTCAGCATAAATTTTAATGTGACTCGTATTAACACGACTAACAACATCATTTATATATACAAGGAAGAGGAGAGGTCCTAATACACTACCCTGTGGGACCCCACTTACTACTTCAAAACTGTTAGAAAGGTTGCCGTTAACCTTAACCCTTTGAGAGCGACCACTTAAGAAAGAATCAATCCAGTTCAGAAATTTAACTGGTATTCCCAGATGCTTCAACTTGTATAATAGCTTTACATGACTAACTGTATCAAAAGCTTTGCTGATGTCAATATACACAACATCTACAGGAATACCAACATCAATATAAGACACCCAATTATTCAAACATTCTAGCAGCTGGGTTTGGGTAGATCGGCCTGAAATAAAACCATGCTGATGACAAGATAGAATTTTTGAGACAACAAAATATGCAAAAAGAGGTTTTTTGAGGATGCGCTCTAAAAGTTTACAACAAATACATGTTAAACTAACAGGTCGATAGTTTACAGCTTCCAACCTACTACCTTTCCCTTTATAAATGGGCACAACAATCGCTTGCTTCCATTCCTCCGGCACAATCCCGAACTCAAAAGATTTTTGAAAAATCATCTGCAAGGGAATAGCCAGAAGTACCCTAAATTTCTTAAAAAAGGTGGCAGGCAAAAGGTCCGGGCCACTACTGGATTCATTTTTTAACTGGGCGATAGAGTCAATCACATGTTTTCGGGTAATGGTAAAAGAAAGAAGTTCCCTGGTGGCGTCCTCATTTATATTATAGGCGGGCATATTAGGTAAATTATTGTCATCAACCACAAAAACTGACGAGAATTGCCTCCCAAAAACCTCAGACATCTCTACAGGATCAGATATTTCAACATTATCGACATTCAACAAATTAATACCGTCACTATTCTTCATGGTACGTTTAACATAACTATAAAACTTTTTGCTATTCGGTTTGTCCAGAAACTTTATTTCCTTTTGCAAGGCTTCTCTTCTAATTTCTTTAGAGCATAAGTTAGAAATATCGTTATAGTTCTTTTTCGAGTCACGGGTTGGTTGAGCCCTGTGTTTCCTGAAGGCTTTCAATTTTCTAGAAATTAAGCGTTTAACAGAATTAGAATGTTTCTTCCTACCACTCGATTTTTGCACCCGCTTTTTCGGAACAAACCTTTCAATTAGCTCCAAGCATATGTACTTAAAAACGTTCCACATTTCATTTACAGATTTATTTTGAAAAAGCAAGTTCCAGTTAAGGTTCTGTAGATATCTAAACATACTAGCGTCGTCAGACTTGGCCCAAACAGGTGTATACATTGTACTGGGGAAAAGACTACACGACTGACATACAACATCAAACTTGATTACAGAGTGATCGCTATTGCCCAAAGGTGGCTTCACACAAACATTTGAAACACTAGAAGGGTCACTAACAAATATAAGATCAAGGATCTTAGAGTTTCTGGTTGGGTATTCATTTACTTGGGAAAGGCCAAACGAATTAAATAAATTTAGGAATTCGTCTTGCTTATAAACCGAAGGAGCAGTGCTGGACACCCAATCAATCCCTGGTAGATTAAAATCACCAACTAGAATAATAGGAAGATTTAAGCTAACAAGAGATTCAAGCAGTTGACTAAAATATCCTAATGAATGTGACATAGTCACTGAAGGCCGGTACACATTACAAACTATAATATCTGCATATCTGCTATTGACTCTTACACAAGTTACTTCAATCTCGATATTATGCGGAACATCAACTGCCCAACATTTCAAATTTTTATTCACAAAGGTAGCCACACCACCCCCCTTTTGATTACCAGCTCTATCAGCCCTAAATACATTGAACTGGGTATGACACTTCAAAATGTAGTCTGGATCAGCCTCTTTCAACCACGTCTCTGTTACAAATATTAGATCAGGCGACATCCCGGCAGGCGATCAGATTATTTCGGCGTTAAAATCATCTATTTTATTTACAAGGCTTCTTGAGTTTAACAGAACGGCAGACAAAGAGAGAAAACTTTTAACGGGAAACGAGCTGTTTTCGGCCGACCGAACATGGCCTAGTGAAAAATTGGCTGTGATCCAGGCCTTCTACATTTTGAAGGGCCAAAATTTACAGCGTCACTATAAGTATAAGTATTGCAAGAAGTGGGATAGTTACCAAAGTTTAGACTAAGCAGTGGAAGTGGAGTAGATGCAGCAGATGGTATAGGCTCGTTAATCTTATCAATCCGACTTACAAGTAAAGGACATTTTCTTTTCTTATGTCCAGCACGACCACAATTAAAGCAGGAAAAGTTCCTAAACCGGAATCTGCAGTTTTTAGAGGCATGGCCCTGAACCCCGCATACATAGCATTCTGCCCTGGAGGAGCCAGAAGGACGAACACGGGAGGATTGATTGTTAGAGACACCAGAGGGGGGAGATTCACCGTCAAACAGGACAACGACGGCATCACCATACTGGATTGCATGAATTTCAGGAGTAGGATAAGAAGCTTCGGATTTCAGGTTACTGCGACAGTCCATCAGAATATTACCGAACATATTTAAGCCGGGCAAATTTGGAGATTGAGCACCTGCTCGGTCGCGAAAGTGAAGACCAGACCCCCAGAACGTATCGGCCGGATAGGTGGAATGAATCAGAGGCAGTTCACCGGTCTTCCGGAGTTCCTTCCTGAAAGAATGGCACTGCTCGGCTTTCAGAGCAATCAATGTCTCCATAAGTTCAACCTCGGCGTCTGAATGATCCCTACGAGCAAGTTCTTTGGATAGTCGTATAGCCTCTCCACCATGCTTCGCATGGCGGATGCGTTCGGCCAAATCCTGATTCCCCGTGCGTGCAGCACGAACAGACTGGTAGCCGTGTTCTAAGGATGCATACGTAATATCCTGATAGGTAAAGCAGAATTTATAGAGGTTAGACAGAGGATCATTGTGCCCTTGCACTATCCGGACATCGGCAGTCTTCCGACACAGATTTGGCAGCACACACTGTGTAGAAGAGTCCGCCGAATCGGGTACCAGGGAGGCGGGGGCAGCTGGCAGAGTGCATTGGACAGACGCATCCACGGATTCATCGGGAGGTAATCGGGAGGATCCTGAGACTTGGTTACGACCAGAACAAACCTTGTTCTGACATGGCTTACAGGAAAAAGGAATCAGCAACGACAGTTTATTTCGCCACTGGAGAAAAGAAGTAGGGGACAGGCCAATGCATTGTAGACAAAATAGACTGGTGCAAAGAAAGCACTCTGCTTGGTGATCAAAAGCGGCTACCTTGCTGCCGCACGAAGCACATGATGACAACTTGGCAGGACTAGAGGGCATTTCAGGCGTAATAGATGGAAGAGGTATAAAAAATATGATAAAGACACAGCAATCCAAATGGAGGCAGTATAGATAAAATAACGAAAAAAATCAGGAATCCAGAAAGATGCAAATCCAGTAGAATCAAAGCAGCAAAAGGAGGCGAGGAAACAGTCACAATATAGTGAGAAGTAGAAGAAATATAATTGAAAATAATGTAGCAAACCAAAAATGAGAAGCAGCACATATAGATAATATGCTTAAAGTAAGAGCCGGAATATAGCGAAGTAAGGATCCAGTTAAATCACAGAGGCAAAAGAAGGTATAAACCATTCCCAGTCGTAAATATAAAGGAACCGTTGGCCGGGGGACGTACGACAGTAAGCAGAACAGTAGCTCGGCAAGGCAGATATGCTGTAAACTGCGTAAAAACCGCCCAAATAATGACTGATCACAGAAAATAAAATAAAGAAAGATCGTTGGCCCCTCCATGGGCAATCTAAACATAAAAGCCCATTTGATTCAGTGGCATTCTTCACTAATCATTTGATCATTCAAAGCCACAATGCGGCGACTGTTTCGCGTCAATCCTCGCAAGAGAAGTGAACATCGGCCACAAAGGATCATTAAAGACAAGCAGCGATTCGCTGATAACAATTGCTGAAAATTGTCTGAATCAAATGGGTTAAAACCTTTTAAACTTTAAACATTTGAATCTTTTAAACATTTGAATTGCTGAATTTTCCACGATTTCAAAAAATTCTTCAGCTTCTGGGGGGCTCCGCCCCCCAGACCCCCCCGTTTCGCACTTTATCTTTGTTGCCCTTGTAACTTGTCCTCTTTATTGCCACCACTCCTTGTATATACTTATACTATTTTACTGCAAGTTTTTCACTTCGTAAGTTACTACATATACATTTTATTTATTTAATCTTTTCAAAAGTTTGCATGACGGATTTTTTTCCAATTTCAAAAAATTCTTCAACTTCTGGGGGGCTCTGCCCTCCAGGCCCCCCGTGTGCTTCTTGTGTATATAAATTCTCCATGCTTTGCTTCACTCACGGGATATAGTTGTTTTCCAATTGGTAAGTGATAGTGAACTAACCTTTCATTACACAATATTAATTTTCTTGTCAAAATATTTTGTTCCTGGAAAAAGCAAATTTTTACCCCCCCCCCGGAAAAATCTGGTTCCCCCCCCCAGAAAAATTTTTCAGCGGGGCCCCCCTTTTCAAAATCCTGGATCCGCCACTGTGGGGGGGGTAAATTTTGTAAGGTTGGTGGTCGACCCAAGAAATGTGATGGGGGGTAGCCCCCTAAACCCCCCCCAGAATTCGGACCTCAGAAATTTCGAAAAATGACCAAAAAATGCAAAATGTTCTGTAATTTAGCCCTTTTTTCTTCAAAATAAGGCCTCTTTTTCACGTTTTAGGCGTTTTTGCACCGTCTTAGAGCGATTTTAAGTCAAAATTTTAGAAAATTTTTTCAAAAAATGACCATTTTTCGGCCAAATTTAGCTAACTTTTTGGGTCCAAAAATCGCTGGGGGGGGTTCGGTGGGGGGGGTAGCCGAAAGTTGGGGGAGGGTATGTCAAAAATTCTGGGGGGGGGTAAAATTGGTCAAAAATTTTTGGGGGGATACCCCCCCCCAAAGGAAACTATGCCCCCGACTATACCCTCCCCCAACTTTCGGCTACCCCCCCTAACCATAGTTTCCTTGGGGGGGGTGGCGGTATAAGTATCCCCCCAAAATTTTCGAACAACTTTACCCCCTCCCATATATTAGATTTTTTGATTTACCCACCCCCCCCCCCCAACTTTTGGCTACCCCCCCCCCCGAACCGAACCCCCCAACGATTTTTGGACCCAAAAAGTTTGCTAAATTTAGCCGAAAAATGGTTATTTTTTGAAAAATTTTTCTAAAATTCTGACCTAAAATCGCTTTAAAACGGTGCAAAAACGCCTAAAATGTTAAAAACAAGCCTTATTTTGATGAAAAAAGGGCTAAATTACAGAAAATTTTCAATTTTTTGGCCATTTTTTGAAATTTCTGAGGTCCGAATTCTGGAGGGGGTTGGGGGGTACCCCCAACACATTTCGGAGGTCGGCCAAGATTTAGCCCCTGCCAGACCCAAAGTTCCAGGAAAGCTATGCCCCTAACCCCCCCCCCCAGAGATTTTTGGTCCCAAAAAGTTAGCTAAATTTGGTCAAAAAGTGGTCATTTTTTGGAAAATTTTTCTAACACTTTGACTTAAAATCGCTTTAAAACGGTGCAAAAACGTTAAAAAACAGTCGTTATTTTGAAGGAAAAAAGGCTAAATTACCGAAAATTTTGCATTTTTGGCCATTTTTTGAAATTTCTGAGGTCCGAAATCTAGGGGTGGGGGTTGGGAGGGGGTACCCTCATCACATTTCTTGGATCGACCACCAACCTTCCAAGATTTACCCCGCAGACCCAAAGTTCCAGGGAATCTATGGGTGTTGTGGCTGGCGAAAAACTGACCCCCCCTAAAAATTTTCAACGCCTTACCTGAATTTTTGCAAACTTTCATCCAAAAATTCGAATTCGAAAATTTTTAAGGGGGGGGTCGGCCGAAGGACGATTTGACGTTCGTCAAGTCAGCAGAAGAGAAATGGATTTTTAAAAAGTAGCAAACATTTCACAACTATCATAATCTTCAAAAGTTTAGCGAAATGATGAAAAATTTTGGCAGTTTAGTTATTTGTTATTTGCAAAAGAATAATTTTTTGAAAACTGCTCTTTTGTGTCGCTTCGCTACTTCAAAAGCTATTTTAGTTTGTTTTCTTCGCTTCCTTTTGCTTCCTGGTTCGCAGCTGCAATTTCGTTCTTCTTAGGTAATGGATCGAACACATAAATTAATGGCTTTCTATTGTATTTGTAATCGTGTGAAGCTTTTAGCTTTTAACTTTTTTAACCTTTGCTTCTGCATTAATTTTAGTGGGACTTTTGCGGCATAAAAGCTTCTGAATCGTTTGTAAACGTTACTTGGCAATAAAATTTGGATTAGGGTAAAGAAGTTTAGCCAAGTCGATCTGAAGTATTCACACATAACTCTTGGTAGCAGAACTGTGAACATTCCACATGACCTTTCTACTGATAACCACTGCTGCTCTGGGGAAGGTTTACTGAAGTATCTATGAAATTCACTCTAGCACTGTGTAGAAATGTTGTTGCTCAGTGTACTACTAAATAAACGATTAATAAAAGAGTGTGCAGGTTCTTCGCTCGGTAGTGTATGCCTAAGTGATTTCTCCTCGCGCCTAGCTCACAAAATAGTAGAAACTAGAAGATTAAGAGACACGATACCTTTACTTCAACCAAATAAAATTCAAATATACATTTTCAACTTTCACGAATACTAAATTCCAATAATGTACCAAAATACGCACGACAAAATTCGCTATCGAGATTCAAAGTCACAGCTGCCTACAAAACTCACAAAACTAACACCAGTCTGTACCCGCCCGAATCACTCAACCGACTAACAACTAACTGACTAACACCCACACGTTTTGAATTCGAACTACCATAGTGAGAAACTACCCGATTAGCTAAGGTCAGAATTTGTTCCATCGTTTATGAAGATTTTCACGAAAGAGTACGAAATATTCCACAGAAATACCCCCTCTTTTCCCCGCGCGCCCACGCCGCGTTACAGTAATTAGTAGGATAAAATTGTGGATTAGTCAGAAAACATACGTACTAGTATGGTAAAACGCGTGTGAGAAAATATTCGAAAAACCATAAAATTACACTAAGGAACCTCCCTAGAGACGGACAAAGGACAGAGCGCCAACAACACACATACAAGGGCCCACTACAGGGCGCCTGCCCAGATAAAGCAGAAAAACTACGTACTAACACAATATACAACACCCAACGACAATATACAGACCCGCAAAGAGTCACGCGGCATACAAGAGACAACGAAAGAAATTTTTCCCAAACCTCCTACACTCAAAAGCACTTTCACTCAAATTTGAAAAAAACAAAGTACTCGAACCGGATAACCGACTAACAATGCCACAAAACAGGTAGATGTGTAGTAATAAAGCACATTATAATAAAGCACAGACAATATAAAGCACCGACGAATCTCCGACATGGCAAAACAATGGCATACAAATGGCAAGAATACGTTTTAATGAAGAAAGTATCGTGATCTCCTTTTTTAGACAGAAAGAAAAGAAACACAAACCGAAAGATAAGTACCCGAAAAAGTAAGGAATGAGTAAAAATACAACACAAAACTGCTGGTAGTAGAACTAAACAATATAAGTATAAAAGATACAATGGCCAAGCCAAGGTAGAGAGCACCCGAATAAAACAAAGAAAAATCCGAAACCTCCTGCAAAAGGAAGAAAATTTCAAGTTTTAAAGTAAACTTTCACCCAGCTCCCCCCACCCACGCACAACCCAAAACGAAAGTCCAAGTCCCCCCCCCACCACTATTAAAGATATCAGTACATAAGATACACAAGTGAAAACAAACAAACAGCAAATGGGGAGAAGGGAAAAAGACAGACCTGTGCCGGGGAAAGGCGGTTTGGAATCAGCAAATTGCGCCACCGGACAGCACACCCATTTCCAAAAGGACACACGGGTCCACCAGACAACACCAACCCGCACTCAACTGCGTACCACCAGGCACACGCCCAATCCAATGTGAAAGTTCTAGGGCGCCATAACTGGCCTCCGCCCAAGTACCGGAACCGAAGAAACCGGTCAACACACACCAGATGAGGTCCCACCTGTGCCCCCAGAGGGCCGCCCGCCAAAGGCTAGAACCCTCCGGAAGCGTGAAAGCACCCGGGGACCATGAATAAGCACCCAACCAAACTGAGCCTAAACAAGCTCTCCAACCAAACTGAGCCCAAACAAGCTCTCCAACCAAACTGAGCCCAAACGAGCTCTCTCACCAAAACCCATAACCTCCGGGTTCCAACAGCCAAGGCAACCAGTCCAGTCCGGCGCGTCACGAGGGGAGGCACAGGCCTGCCGGGACGGGCGGGTTGAATGTTACTAAAATACAAAACAAATATAAGTACGTACGTTAGTATATACACAAAACAATACAAAAATGTACACAAAACAACAACTCGTATCAAAACCCCACAACCATCAATAACACATCTACTACCAGCACAACCAACTATAGGCCCTACCTACGAATTTAGGGAGGGAAACGGCCAGAGATCCAAGCCCCAGGAATCCTGATCCCAGGTCAGGGCGCTTTGACAGTTCCCTATCACGAAAAGACGGCTAAAAGCTAACGGAGTCTATGTGAACGTGCTGCTAGTCACTCTCCACCTCCCCGAAATCCTGATCCGGAGGATTTGGACAGTGACAGCAGCACCCCACGAGAAACGGGAGGACAATATAAAAGTACTCCCAAAACTGTTGCCTATACGTATGTGAACAGATTTTGCGTTAAAAAGGACCAAAAAGTAAATTGAGGTAAAAATTGAGTTTGAGATCAAAGTGTAGGAGGTTCCGGAAATAAACAGCTGGACTGAGGCGAGCAACCACCCACACATGTACGCCCCCTAATAATCACTAACAAAGTTTTACGCAAATTTTAAGGGATTTTACAAGCAAGAAAAATCAATAAAATTATCAAAGCTTGCAGACTAATTCAAGAAACAACCCGCAATTTGGCATACGTACTTTCACATAACATTTTAAAACATGAACAGAAGATCATGTAAAACAGCAAATCCCTTATCTTAATCACACCCAACAACCCTAGGACTGTCCAGAACCTCCTACAACTATAAGATAAAAGTTTGTAAAAGTGTTAAAATGAAAGAAAAAGGTACCACCAAGGGCCACAACCCCTTTTCCTGAGCCAAAAATACCACCCCTACAACAACAAAACATCAACGCCGGCTCTGCTTAAAGACCGAAAGCGCAGAAGAGGCGCCCCTATCCCATGTAATACCCCCCAAACGAGATGCTGACCTCCTGCAATTGGGAGACGTTTTACGACGTTTTCTTTCGCACATACTGGCAAAATTCACAGAAATTTCAAGACAAATCCGAAATCAAGAAAAATCAAAAGTTCAACCAAGACATTTTGAGCAAAACTGCTCATAGACTCCAGATATCCGCCGGATGTTCCATTATGCTCACATATTTTACGTATACAAAATACCGGCAGATAACCTAATTTCTACGGCGGATTGGTGCCGTCCAAACCAGTCCAATAGGGAGAGTCCAAAATGTCCGAATAGTGGGGCAAGTGACCCCACCACAGCACCAGTAGACCTCACCCAAAGTCCAAACCGAATTGACACGGCCCACGGGCCTAAATTGAAAGCAGGAGGACCAACCAACCATAGATAACACAGAAATTAAACCAAGCGCCTAAACAAAAGAACGTTAGTGGCAGTTAAAAACACAAAAGGTGAGATCAGTTATATACGTATATAGTGCTAAGATTATGTGCAAACGGTCGAAATGCTAAAATAGAAGAAAACTTTTCAGCTAAAATAAGAAAAACGCACAGTACAACATACGTATACAGGCAACTCGTTGTAGAGAGCACTACAAAATACGAAGGAACTTTTTAACAAAATTTGAGGAAAAATAGTTGAACTGGAAATTCAAGGAAAGAAGGCAATTTTTTTATTTATACCTATTAAAGATTCAAGGAAATTTTTGCACAACTCGTATTATACGAGAAACTCGAGAAGAAAACAAATTTAGGTTTAAATGCAAGGAAATAGAGCAAATTGTATGCCTCAAAAATTTTAAAAAATTTGAATGAATTAGAATTCGAGAAAGCTAAAATGCGCTAAGTCTAAATTTGGCCCAAAACTCGCAGGTAGTAAATGACCAACACAACATTACAACAATACAACAATATTGGGGGACAGGGAGGGAAAAGGGGAAATTACGTATCACGATAGATAGGTTTCAGACAATTTTCTAACCCATTTTAGCTTTTTGGGGGGATCGTTGGTTGTCTCCTCCACCGTCTGCTCGGTTTTGCCAGTCGTCTCTCCTGGAATCCCCGCAACACGCCAAAGTCCACCTCCGGTGTACCACAGGGCGACTCTTCGGGGAAGCCCCCCTCGGATAGACCAGAATCCAGATCCAGTCCCCTCCCCATCCATCCAGATAATTTCCCACAAAGAGCCTGTGGCAGGAGAGAGGACTGATCTTCCTGCGTTTCCTGGACCCAAAAATGCACATTCTCGGCAAACCCAACCGGAACCAGCGTTGAACGAGTAGAAAAAACCGTGGGGAAGGGGGCAAGTTCGCCCTCCTTAAACAAACAAGGTTTTAACTGCTGGGGTGGAATCTCAAGCACTGGGGGGTTTACCCCCTCTGTAGGGGGGCTACCCCCTCTTTAGACAATCTTCCGGGTCAGGAGAGAAGAAAAAAACCCCTTTTTGCAAGCAGCTTCTCCCGATAGCATTTCAAGAGGCTGTTCGCCCCCGTCTGATCTCGGTCCCTTTACCCTACCACCC
>JASAND010012805.1:0-38573 GCA_030248195.1 Trissonchulus latispiculum
CGACCGCCCACCGGGGGAGGGGTAGTCGCACGGCGTTGGATTTAGGTAATTGAAAAAATTTGCAGATTGTTCCTTACGTAGAAATAGGTCAGCAACATCTAAAAAGGGTTATCGGAACGGACGGGTCATCGGAAAAGAGGATGACGGGGGGCCGAACTCCCACCGGGGGGGGGGGCGGCGCGCTGCGTGGGGTACGGAAACTTTGAAAAAACGCAATTGTTTCTTACTCAGAGAACGTTTCCAGAGGGGTTATCGGAAAACAGTATGACGGGGACCGAACTCCCACCGGGGGGGGGGGGGGGGGGTCGCGCTGCGTGGGGTACGGAAAATTTGAAGAAAAGCAATTGTTTCTACAACAGAAAACGTTTACAGAAGGGATATCGGAAGAGGATGACGGGGGCCCAACTCCCACCGGGGGGGGGGGGGTGTCGTGCTGCGGGGGGTGCGGAAAATTTGTAAAAAAGCAACTGTTTCTTCATCAGAAAACGTTTCCAGAGGGGTTATCGGAAAACAGGATTACGGGGACCGAACTCCCACCGGGGGGGGGGGTTGTCGTGCTGCGAGGGGTACGGAAAATTTGAAAAAACGGAATTGTTTCTACATCAGAAAACGTTTATAGACGGGTTATCGGAAAAGAGGATGAAGGCTGGCCAAACTCCAACCGGGGGGGGGGGCGTCGCGCTGCGTGGGGTACGGAAAATTTGAACAGCAAATTCCTCAGTGAAACTACCAATGCCGTATTTACTGACAACTAAAATAGAAACAACTCTTTATTCAACTATACACTGCTTCAAAATAAAAAATGAAAACTTATAAATAACATAGCACGATTGGAAATGACAAAACGTGAACAAGTACATATCTACATACACAAGTAGAAACAAAAAGGAATTCAAATTACAAGCCTTTTTATTGTAATACCACTGATCATTTAAAGCAATTAAAGGAAACGCTATGTCTAATATTTGCGCTAACAACATAAGAAAAATAAGAATACAGTAAATTAGTGAATCATAAATATGTTGTACTTACCCTGTTAAAGGTACACATAGGTTATCCGAAAATAAGAAGGAGAAAACAAAAAATTTTATAAAATTTATTTATTATTTTCCTATACGCTATTTCCGTACGCTATTTTCCTGTAGGACTTTGCACTTTCATATAAGAGTGTGTCTGCTCTTTGATTGACCCACTAGCCTAAGGCTTACCTGTAGGTAATTTATTAATTATTTTCGTAGCATTTTCCGTCGTCAGTGACTTTTACAAAGGTTTGCTGGAAAACATGATGACGGGGGGCTGAACTCCCACCGGGGGGGTAGTCCGCTGCGTGGCGATGGGGATATTTGAAAAACGCAATTGTTTCTACATCAGAAAACGTTTACAGAAGGGTTATCGGAAAAGAGGATGACGGTGGGCCGAACTCCCACCGGGGGGGGGGTCGTCGTGCTGCGTGGTGTACGGAAAATTTGAAGAAACGCAATTGTTTCTTCATCACAAAACGTTTACAAACAGGTTATCCGAAAAGAGGATGACGGGGGGCCGAACTCCCACCGGGGGGGGGGGCGTCGCGCTGCGTGGGGTACGGCAAATTTGAAGAAACGCAATTGTTTCTACATCAGAAAACGTGTACAGAAGGGTTATCGGAATAGATGATGGCGGGGGCCGAACTCCCACCGGGGGTGGGTCGTCGCGCTCCGTGGGGTACGGAAAATTTGAAGAAACGCAATTGTTTCTTCATCACAAAACGTTTACAAACAGGTTATCCGAAAAGAGGATGACGGGGGGCCGAACTCCCACCGGGGGGGGGGGGTCGTCGCGCTGCGTGGGATTGGGGATATTTGAAAAACGCAATCATTTCCGTAAGTACGTGTACATCAGTGACTTTTACAAAGGTTTGCTGGAATACATGATGACGGGGGCCGAACTCCCATTGGAGGGGGGGTAGTCCGCTGCGTGGGGTTGGGGATATTTGAAAAACACAATTGTTTCTTCATCAGAAAACGTTTACAGAAGGGTTATCGGAAAAGAGGATGACGAGGGCCCAACTCTCACCGGGGGGGGGGGTCGTCGCGCTGCGTGGGGTTCGGAAAATTTGAAAAAACGCAATTGTTTGTACATCAGAAAAGGTTTACAGACGGGTCATCGGAAAAGAGGATGACGGGGGGCCGAACTTCCACCGGGGGGGGGGGGGGCGCGTCGCGCTGCGTGGGGTACGGCAAATTTGGAAAAACGCAATTGTTTCTACATCAGAAAACGTTTACAGAAGGGTTATCGGAAAGGAGGATGACGCTGGGCCGAACTCCCACCGGGGGGGGGGGTCGTCGCGCTGCGTGGGGTACGGAAAATTTGAAGAAACGCAATTGTTTCTTCACCACAAAACGTTTACAAACAGGTTATCCGAAAAGACCCCAGCAAGAAACACATTTCGTTCAGTAACATGTCTGTCCTGGAAACATACCTTTACAGTGGATTGCGTCAAATGTGAATAAAATCTGAATAAGCTATTCAGAAGTTATTCATGAATAAAATCTGAATAAGTGCCAATTCCGTTGCACCAAGTTAAATCTGAATAAAATGTAAATAAAATCAGAATAAGTAGTGCAAGTTATTTAGATTTTATTCTTACCTCGGAGTAAGAATAAAATCTGAATAACGCCTTATCTCCACAAAATTTATGGTGATAAGTAATTTTGTATTTTCTTTGACGTTTCTACGTTTCAGAAAATGTGCGCTGGTGTCGTGTTCTGAAAATTTTGGTGTTTTTGTGTAAAGAAGCAAATTTCTGCTCAAAACTGTTTCTTCGAAAAACAATGTTCAACAGAAGCTTTTGAAAGTTATAATAAGTGAAACGTGACCACTTAAGGCTGAAGTTATTTAGAAATTTAGCAAATGTCATCCAATCTTTACCAAGTCAGTCCTTCTTTTAATGCGAAATCATATCATTTATGTGATTAGCAGTTACTGTATCTTCAATAAACTATCAAAGAATATTCAATGCTTGCAAGCTTTATATATTTATTTACTGTGATTAATAAAAGCATGCCAACTGAACTATACTTTTTTTCATAATGCAAAGCTATTCTTCAAAAAGCAATATTTATGTGCGAAAGACTTCGGTTTCCTTTAGACAACATTTACAATCAACCATTATTTTATAACGGAGGTCTCACTTGCCTACAACAAAAAACTTACCTGCAAAACATGGAGAAAACAATTTTAGTGTTGTTTGAAGTACCATCTGCACTATTCGGCCACAAACATGTAATTTTGGATCCTGTGGATTCCTCAACAAAATTATTCAACTTTGACTTTAAGATGTTTCTACAACTATTCAAACTTTTCTGGTGGCTGTTGGCCCCTGTGTCTTTTTTGGCAAAAGAATATGGTATCAGAATCCACCCCTCCCTCCCATTATAACTTCTTATGTGATGTCCGAGATTTGCACGGAATTGGCCGTCTTGGAGGGGAAACCCTTTTTGGTGGAGCCAATGGGTGAGCACGAATGCACAACTAGCAGCGTGCTCACTTCTGCTGCGGCAGTAGCCTTGATGACGCCTCGGTTAATTGCAGAAAGCAATTATTCAGTGCCGGACCTCTCTCCCCTCACCTAGTTTAAACAATAAAATTGGATCCGGCACTATCCCTTCAGGCGAAAGCGACTGGGGTGTGGCACACAGCGAAAAAAAAGAAAGTTGCACATATTAGCAATGCCTATTCGCTGAAGTTCGTTACGAAGTTACGTTACGAGTAAGCGAGAGAAGTCGCAGAAAAACCATTTTAAAAAACTGCAATTATTTTGCTTGAATATCGACTTCTCAAAAACTACCCAATAGATTCGCATGATTTTTGGTAGAATGCAAGGTTGCGCTATTGCGGAGGGACATTTTTCTCGGTTTGAGCTAAAACGTCACCAGTTGCGAGAAAACTGAATAGGAAGTTGCAAGATTTCGTGTCATCGCACATTTGCCGGATTTTTTGGTGTACTGAGACTTGTTGAGCCAAATCCAGAGAAAAGTCCCTCAGCCCAAATGTCCCTCGTATCAAGACAGTAGAAGAAATTTCAAAGAAATCGATGCAATATGAAGGAGATGCAAGCTGGAGGATTGCCATTTCGGATATGCGTTCTCCGTGACCTCTTTGTTTAGTTTTAATTGCTGATTTCTAGCCAAAGTAATCACTTGCAGGTTAAGAATCATAGGCAAAATTCAGGTTGCGCACACATTTTAAATAATGTCTACACAATGAGGAGTGATTTCACAATAATTAAAAAAGGACCCCAGCTATTCGACGTTCCTCAAAAAAATTTTACACAGTCTGCAAAAATTCCAAAATATTGTAATATTTCTAAATTCTGCCAAAAACTTCTAGACAAAATGCAGCCTCATTGTATTCGTAAAACAGAAAGAATATTGCACTACATTTTGACACAAAAATCGCTTCCTGGCTCCAAGTAATAGACGAGTAATAATGGTTCAAATTTGATGACACGAAACGAAATCATCACCTTAAATGTAATTAAAAAATATTCAGATTCACGAACGGATGCAGACTCTTACATACGCGCGTCGACGTGAATTTGCGCGCGACTACTGGCGTCTGGAACTATAAACGCATTAATATATATATATATATATATATATAAATAAATAAATAAATAATGAGGGGCTTCCATTACCGGAAACGGTTCCTCTGAATTCATTTATCAACCAATACATTTCAAACTTTCAGCATTGGTAGCTGGCGTTAAATACTAGCAATATCTAGAATTGGAAAAATCCACTGCTATGCTTGCGAGCGACACAACAGGGATAAGCTTAAGTTTTCAAAAAGGTGTCATTCATTAAGGCTGAATGCAATTAGCTAAATTTAGCACAAATGTGTAGTGAGCAAGAAATCTAATGCAAGGGCAACTTTTCAGTTTCTAAATTTACACAATTTTGCTAAATTCCTTCACGTTCAAAAACTTTGAAAATCAATATTTTTAACGAAATATGCGATGAAAACATTAACTAAAAAAATTGTCCCTGAGTGCCCATCAAATGAACGTATATTCAAAATTTCAGCAGCTTTGCTTGAAGCATTTATATGAAATTAATTTGGAAAATTTCGCACTAATGGTAATGCGAAGGTGCCTGGATTTTCTAGGCTTGGTTTATTAGTTCTAGGCTAAGATTAAGCTTTGAAAAGTTGATGATAAGCCACTGTGAAGTAGCTTGGTTAAAATTGTTGTGGTAAAAGCCAAGGAATATAAGGTGTTAGCCAAGGTTATTTTCAAGGAAATGTTTTCTTGGTTTAATAAACCATGGCTAGGCTTATGGCGACCAAGGATTGTCTTATGGTTAGATTGCTTCGTCTAAAAAGAATGTGGTCAATGGTGTCAAGTGGTATCACATGTCACCAGGAAGCCAAGCCAACCAAGTAAACTGGGCTTGGCTTATGTTGAAATTGCTTGGTCTATACGATATGTTCAATAATTTACTTATACTTTGAAGTGGTAGCACATGTAACCTGGTAGCCAAGCCAACCAAGTACGCTTGGCTTGGCTTATGTTGAAAGTGCTTGGTCTGTACTATATGTTGAATAATTTAGTTATATTTTGAAGTGGTAGCACATGTCACCTCAAAGCCAAGCCAACCAAGTAAACTTGGCTTGGTGTATGTTGAAGTTGCTTGGTTTATAGCTTATGTTCAATAATTTACTTATATTTTGAAGTGGTAGCACATGTCACGTCAAAGCCAAGCCAACCAAGTAAACTTGGCTTGGCTTATGTTGAAATTGCTTGGTCTATACGATATGTTCAATAATTTACTTATACTTTGAAGTGGTAGCACATGTAACCTGGTAGCCAAGCCAACCAAGTAAGCTTGGCTTGGCTTATGTTGAAAGTGCTTGGTCTATACTATATGTTGAATAATTTAGTTATATTTTGAATTGGTAGCACATGTACCTCAAAGCCAAGCCAACCAAGTAAACTTGGCTTGGCGTATGTTGAAGTTGCTTGGTTTATAGCTTATGTTCAATAATTTACTTATATTTTGAAGTGGTAGCACATGTCACGTCAAAGCCAAGCCAACCAAGTAAACTTGGCTTGGCTTATGTTGAAATTGCTTGGTCTATACGATATGTTCAATAATTTACTTATACTTTGAAGTGGTAGCGCATGTAACCTGGTAGCCAAGCCAACCAAGTAAACTGGGCTTGGCTTATGTTGAAATTGCTTGGTCTATACCATATGTTCAATAATTTACTTATACTTTGAAGTGGTAGCACATGTAACCTGGTAGCCAAGCCAACCAAGTAAGCTTGGCTTGGCTTTTGTTGAAAGTGCTTGGTCTATACTATATGTTGAATAATTTAGTTATATTTTGAAGTGGTAGCACATGTCACCTCAAAGCCAAGCCAACCAAGTAAACTTGGCTTGGCGTATGTTGAAGTTGCTTGGTTTATAGCTTATGTTCAATAATTTACTTATATTTTGAAGTGGTAGCACATGTCACGTCAAAGCCAAGCCAACCAAGTAAACTTGGCTTGGCTTATGTTGAAATTGCTTGATCTATACGATATGTTCAATAATTTACTTATACTTTGAAGTGGTAGCGCATGTAACCTGGTAGCCAAGCCAACCAAGTAAGCTTGGCTTGGCTTATGTTGAAAGTGCTTGGTCTATACTATATGTTGAATAATTTAGTTATATTTTGAAGTGGTAGCACATGTCACCTCAAAGCCAAGCCAACCAAGTAAACTTGGCTTGGCTTATGGTGAAATTGCCTGGTCTATACCATGTATTCAATAATTTACTTATACTTTTAAGTGGTAGCACATGTCCCGAGCTCTCAAGTGCTTGCAATTGTACTAATAAGCAAAACGAGCGTACCGCTTGACACTAAGGCAATTTTCCTTATACAGTCTCCGATTTTGGAGGTTCAACGGGGTGTACAATTGAAAATTGAGGGGGTAATTTAGTAGAAAATTTTGTGAAGATACCCGGCCAACCCTCCCATAGGAAGCTATGCCCCAACCCCCCTACCAAAATATAACTCCCTCCCCTCCAACGAACATATAACTACCTCCCCCGCCTACTTCCCATGTACATCTATGCTTTTGTACCCTACATTGACGAGTATGTATTACACTTCTTAACTAGGCTTATTTTTGGCCAAGTTCACTTGAATTAAGCCAAGCCAAGTTTTCTTGGTTGGCTTGGCTTAAACCCCATCCATTCCCCATACGCTACCAAACAATATATCTTTTTCACTTGGCTTATTTTTGACCAAGTTCCTCTGAATTAAGTCAAGCCAAGTTTTCTTGGTTGGCTTGGCTTACATCCATCCATTCCCCATACACCTTCCAAACAATTTATCCCTTTTACTTAGCTTATTTTTGACCAAGTGCTTTTCAATTAAGCCAAGCCAAGTTTTCTTGGTTGGCTTGGCTTACAGTCGAGCCATTCCCCATAAACCTTCCAAACAATTTATCCCTTTTAGTTAGCTTATTTTTGACCAAGTTCTTCTGAATTAAGCCAAGCCAAGTTTTCTTGGTTGGCTTGGCATTAACCGGATAAATTTTTTCGATTTCTGCTAAAAATATTATTTCCTAGAAATAAGCCTAGCATGCTTCAATCACTTAAAATCTAAAATAAACCAAGCTTCAAACACCTTGGCTACACTTTAAACCAAGTTGCTCTCCCTTTTAACCAAGTTACATTACCTTGGCTTCTTGTTAAGCCAATACCCTAGCAATTAACCAACAACATAACTCCCTTAGCTAACACAACTTCAAAATAAGCCAATTATACAGGCACCCTCGGCTTACCGCACTAATCGCTTCTGCTTTGAGTTGCGTTAGCTCACTTAATGAGTTGCGTAGTATATTTCGTAAAATAATAAACAGTGCAACATAAAAGCATCATGCAGTATCCTGCAGATTTCGTTTTCGAACTATAAATTTTTACTTTGCAATACGAAATAGGAATCGTTAACGTAAATTTGCCATATATTCACCCGCCTGTAGCTTTTGTGACAGAAACCTCGTACATAAGAGATATGCACATCGTTGTATAGCTCTTCTTATGCTGTTTCATCTAGTGCATTCAACGTCATCGCTTGAAGCTTTAATGAAATTTCGATTTTTTATGCCTTAATGGTAGCCTCTAAAGTTGTATCAGTTGCTAAAGTTTTTTCGAAATATGCCGCGCTAACCAAGGTAACTTCAGTTGGGATTTCTTTAAGGTGGTAGTACCACTACCGGGATTTTCTATGTAATTTTTCCATGGATGAAGCAATCTTGACAAAACATTGGATAAAGCAAAACTGGTTGGCAAACTATCTTTGCGCAAAATCTTGGTGTCAGAGAGTGCATAATTGGCTAGCTACCACCGTGGCTTTGCGCATGCGCAAATGGTCAAAATTTTATTTAAGCTTCGTATATAAATTTTACTGAACTACGTGAAAGAGCGCAAAAAGCGCTTTAAAATGATGTGCATATCTCTTCAGTACATGGTTTCTACCAAAAGTTACAAGCGGTTGAAGCTGAATAGCCGGGTTACGTTGACCGTTTGCGCACTAAATGTAAAGCAAGAACAATTTATCCTAAAATTCAATCTATTGGGTTTTAACGGTTTTCGTTGTGTTACTTACGTGTATTATTTAACACAAACCACTTTGCAGTTGTTTGAAAGCATTACAAATTCCCAAAACCAAAGCAAACAATGAAACGTTGCGAATTCTTTGTTTTTGATTTTCTCGTCATTGCTTCAACCAAACTTGACCAAATTTTCCAAATATATTTTATATCTGCATACGCTCAGGCCGTTTTCTTTGTTTTTGGAAAAACGCAGTAGTAGGCAAGATATGGTATTTACAATATTTCAAAATGAGCTAAAAAATCGAAAATGCACTTTTACGAAAAACTAAAAAAACCGCCTGAGTGTATAAACTAATAACGCTTACATGGAAAATTCCAAACAAATCCATAAAGGAATGGATTAGATATTTAAATTCAAAACTTTTAATACATTTCCTCTTGTGTAGACAGGAAGCCAGTAGGAATTTGGCACAGAATCCTTCACAATTCATTTCAAGTGCAACTATAGACTCTCACAAATCTCTTGAAATAGTTTCTACTTATCGATAACTGCATAGTCGCTTGTTGAGTATTTATTTCAGGAAAAAGACCGAATTTACAAGGACACAAATTTATTAATCAGGACATGTGTTACAATACGGAATTCTGCTACTGCGCACAGCACAACTTCAAAAAGACAATGTATGCAGGCAAATTGTAACTAGCGCTGAAGTCACACTAGCGACCATGTAGTTTTCCTCACAGCTCACTGAAACCAGGAAGGTGCGAGCTTAAAATCTCAGGTTAAAGTAACGTGGTGGATTGGATCACTAACAAAAATAGTATTTTGATTTCTTAAGCTATATTTTTTCTCAAAACAAGCAGTTAAATTACAAGATAAGTACATTTAAATTTAAACGTGCTATGCCATTTCAAGGTGATTTCGAAAGTTTAAGTTTTCGGAAATTTTGTTAGGCTTGCACTTGCACAGTGCACGTCTTTCAATAAATAGCATAGGTGTGTTAGGGGGGGGGGGGGGGGTTAGGGGGGGGGACCCCTCCCCCCAAATGGAGGGGTCGCAGACCCTCCCCCCTAAAAATTTTTTCTACCCCTCCCCCCAAATCGGCCTTCGGCCGACCCCCCCCCCCTAAAAATTTTCAACCAACCACCTGAATTTTTGCAGAATTTTAGCCAAAAATTCGAAAATTTTCAAAAAATTAGCGAAAAATTTCTAAAATTCGCCTTATTACCTTAAAAATCGTTAAAAATTGCCGAAAATTGAGAAAAATTTTTAGTTTTTTAGCGAAAAACCGATTTTTCGCCGAACCCCCCTCGAAAATTTTTCTTACCCCTCCCCCCAAATCGGCTTTTTCTCGACCCCCCCCCGTCATAGGTGTAACGGAGATTTGGGGTGGGGGAGGCTCCCCCCCCAACATTTGCTGGGGGGGCCCCCTCTGGCGACCCCCCCCAACCCCCCTCAGGACCCCCCCCCCAACCCCCCCCAAAAAAATTTTTCATTTTTTATGCCAAAAATCGCATTTTCAGCCGTTTCTAATGATAAAAAACATCTAACCATAAAGTAATTTTAACATTAGACAGTGGTTTTAAACTCAAAAACTTGATTGCCAACATGTTTCCAAGTCCAAAGTAAGGTCAATATTGAGTCATAAGATCCACAATACAGTTAAAAACGTGTATGTCTCATAATAATAAACAGTTTAAGCCAAAGATTTGGATATTTTTAAAATTTTTTTTCAAAATTTACCCTAAAAATACCCAATTTTAGGCCATTTTTCGCGCCTTCGGCGCGCGACTACCCCCCCCCCCCCCAGTTGGGGGGGACGTCCCCCCCCCAAACTTTTGGGGGAGGGTTAAAAAAGGCTTGGGGCTCCCCCCAACCCCCCCCCCCCCACCTTACACCTACCCCTTTTTTTGCCAAACCCCCCACCCACTTTTTTCAAACCCCCACCCCCACTTTTTTCGCCAGCCACACCTATGTAAATAAGGGGGACGAGTTGGTTGCAGTGGGAGTGGACGGACCGGGGAGCTTTGGTGTAGTTGGGGGGGGGGGGGGTAGGTAACCGCCTAGCTATTTTTCCAAACCCCCCAGAAAAACTATTTTTGGACCCAAAAGCTAAATTTGGCCGAAAAATGGTCATTTTTTGAAAAATTTTGACCTAAAATCGCTTTAAAACGGTGCAAAAACGCCTAAAACGTTAAGAACAAGCCTTATTTTGATGAAAAAAGGGCTAAATTACAGAAAATTTTGCATTTTTTGGCCATTCTTCGAAATTTCTGTGGTCCGAATTCTGGGGGGGGGGTTGGGGCAGTGGCGGATCCAGGATTTTGAAAAGGGGGGGGGGGCCCGCGGGGGGGGGGGGGGGGGGGTAAAAATTTTTTACAGGAACAAAATATTTTTACGGGAAAATTAAAATTGTGTATGGAAAGGGTAGTTCACTTGCCAATTTGAAAACAACTCTGAAAACCGTTTTCGGCTATATCCCGTGAGTGAAGCAAAGCATGGAGAATTTTTGAAAATTTTTTTTGCAATTTATAAAAATTTTTGAAAAAAATTCGAAAAAATGGCTATAAATCACATATAAAGAGCTAAAGATGGTTATTTATAGCAATTAAAAGGTAATATACGCAATTATAAACCACAATCTGGCTAATTTAGGCATATTTTAGCACAAATTTGTCAATTTTCAAGCCCTATTTTCGCATACGAAAACTATCGACAGAAGCTTTAGAGTATGTTTTATGTACTGTACATCGAAAAAGGAGCATTTTTGGCCAAAAAAACTTGGGTACAGTTTAGGGGGGGTCCCCCTCCCCCAAATTTCGGATTTGGGTGGGGTCCCCCGAGCCAAATTTGGACCTTCTACTCCCCCCCCCAACCCAAACAGGTGGTACACCTATGGTTTTCGGCTATATCCCGTGAGTGAAGCAAAGCATGGAGAATTTACACAACAAGTACACGGGGGGTCTGGGCAGTAGCGGCGCCAGGATTTTTTGAAGGGGGGGGCCCGACCCAAAAATGCGGCGACCTTTTTTGGGAAATCCAAAATTTTTGCCAAATTTTAGCAAATTTTACCTTCATATCCCAAAAAATTCTCAAATTTTAGCAAACATTTTTCGATTTTTAGCAAAAATTTTTCGATTTTTGGCAAAAATTAGCCGATTTTTAAAAAAATTTCTTAAAAACACTCAAATTATGCATATAAACAGCTGAAAAAATTTTCAAGGGGGGGCCCGACATCCCAAAGGGAGGGCCCAAATCGCAAAGGGGGGGGGCCCGGGGCCCCCGGGCCCCCCCCCCCCCGGCGCCGCCACTGGGTCTGGGGGCAGAGAGAGCCCCCCAGAAGTTGAAGAATTTTTTGAAATTTGAAAAAATCCGTCATGCAAACTTTTGAAAAGATTAAATAAAAATTTTGTCCAAACGAAGTTTCAAAGGATTGTAGGCACAAATCCCAGTTATATATACCTTAGTTTCTGGAAGCAGTGAGAACTTTCAAATAATTTTTCGTGTGCATAAGTATTTATTCTTTCATAAGTTTGGATTTTAGATGTATGTATAAAGCTCGTTTGCTATAGTTTCCAAAAGATGTGCCACCAGGCATGTTTTGTCCTTGCGGGCAAAAGCAAGAAGGGCGCTTCAGTGTTGTAGCAACAAAGAACACAGTGGTCTGCTGTAGTTAAGAGCATACGTAGCTGTTGGCTGAAATGTTTTAATTGACCAGTTAATTTAAAACAATAATGAGTTTTTCATTGAACTGACAATTATACTTCTAAACGCTGAGCACTTTATGGAAAATAAGAAAACTTCAAATTAAGTTTGGGCTTCAAAATAAGAGCAAAGCTAACAATTTGGAAAAAATCAATAAAATTTCAGAAAAATCACTAAAATTTTTCATTTGAACACTTATAAAACTTCCCTGAATGATTAAATTTTTCCGACTTTTTTTCCGTTTTTTCCGACCCTCCGGAAAAAAAAGGAAAAAACGGAAAAAACCTTTTTTCCGGGACTTTTTCCGATGCCATATAATCAAGCGGGAAAAAACCCACTTTTCAGATTTTTGGCCAGAACCTTTTACGGGTTTGAGATATTGAAATACTGACTATACAGGCTGCTAGGCCTAGTCGTAAACTTTCTTATGAGCTATGGAACACCTCTCTAGTGAGAAAAAATGTCCCAAACTGGCGGAAAAAAGAAACCCAATGCGGGAAAAACCCATATGCGGGAAAAAACCCACACCGAAAATTTTTTGGCAATTTGCCAGGAGCACTTCTAACCGTTCCAAATGAAAGAGCGGGTTGTTTTTAGTACAACTGCATCAAATTATATATATTAGTTTTTGTTGAAAAATTGAGGTCATAGTGACTTTTTGAAAATTTGGTATGTTTAACACATATATAAACATAGGCAAATTTTGGAATTTTTTTAAAATTGTTTATTTTCGGCAGTTTAAGGGGGGGGGGTCGCTTTGGGTCAAAATCGATAGTCACGGATTTCGCTCATTTTCATACACAATATAGGTACATATGTTCTCAAAAACAAGACAAAACATTAGAATTCGAAACTAAACAGTGACAGAGATATTCAGCTATAAAGTTGGAAAACTTGAAAATCACTGCGATTTGCCCTCCAAAGTCATGTTGAGACAGAACGGTACCGAAATTTTGGTCAACTAATATGGCAATTTAATTCGTGTGGGTTGGCTAATATTTTAATGCTAAAACGACTCTAGAATATCCATCCAGTCGTTCACAATACATTCATCAATTGTGAACTGAGCCTTTTTCAGCTAACTGTGCCCTCAAACTTTAACTTACTCTAACTTTCAGATACTACATTTCAGACACATAGTTCTATTAGAAAAGTTGTTCAGCTCATCAGTAGCTATCGACTGATACCCAATTTGCCTTTTGTTTTTTGCCCAATTTGTTTTTTCCTGCCAACTCTAGGTCACCCCCAGGTCGCACCGGAGGGGTTAGAGCAGTGTGGCATATATAATCATGATGAGCAACAGATGCCCTACACATACATACAATCCGGTTTGGTCTAAGTCTTTCCAGTAGTTCAGCGTGGCCATGCAAAGTTTGCCAAATTTCGGTACTTGGACGGACCAAAATTTTCGAAAATGTCAAAGTCCCAAAAAATTTGCTGGAAAGCGGGGGAAGCGACAATAATACACCCTCCAGGGTTATTTTGGATGCTCTTCAAGATAGGCTATTAAAATCCTAGATAGCTCATACCTGTAAGCCCACACTGGGGGTGGGTTTTTTCCCGCATTGGCGAGTGGGTTTTTTCCCCGCTTGACTATATATATATATATACACATACATACAATCCGCTTTGGTCTAGGTCTTTCCAGTAGTTCAGGGTGGCCAGACAAAGTTTGTCAAATTTCGGCACTTGGACGGACCAATATTTTTGAAAATTTCAAAGTTCCCAAAAAATTTGCAGGGAAGCAGCGGGAACGACAATAATGCAGCCTCTAGGGTTATCTTGGATGCTCTTCAAGATAGGCTATTAAAATCCTATATATATATATATATATATAGCTGTAGAGATGCACCGGGGCCGGGGCCAGCTCTCGACCCCGGTCAGGATCGGGGCCGGGGCCATATCGCGGCCCCGGGGCCGGGGCCTTAATGGCAGAAAGTAGCTCAAATCTTTAAAAATTTTAACTGGTCACGAAAATCTTGTACAAACGCTATATACATTAATGTAGTTTTCGTTCTGCCAAGTGACTAATCTCCTTGTTTTTATTCATTTTTGCCGTCAAAAGTTGCAAAATTCTAGTAAAAAGACAGTTAAAACTGCTACGAAGTTAGCTGAGTTCAGGCCCCGTTTGAAGCCGGGGCCTGACCACCGGGGCCGAGGCCTGACTACCGGGACCGGGGCCAGGCCCCGGTGCATCCCTATATATCTCATACCGGTAAGCCCACACTGGAGGTGGGTTTTCCCCCGCATATTAAAATGGGTTTTTCCCCCGCTTGACTATATTCTTTGAAAACATTTTCGCTCCCCCCTCAGAAAACTGTGCCCACTATAATATTATAATATTGTCTTTAATTATGTATATAACGCATTGTTTAGGCCGTACTACAACGACTAGGTATATGTATATATATATATAATACCTAGACTATGAGCGCTACGGTTTTCCCAGTCTCCTGTCGTTGTTGGAAGCCATGCCGGACAAACTGGACATCAGCTTTAGGACTACGGGACTCCGGTCCTCTGGGCCAAACCCGGTGAAAAAACGGCACATTTGGACGACCTGATTGAAAACCGTTGGTTACGGACGTAGGCTGGGAGAATTCTATTTGTGACCCGGGTCGGAATTCGCAATTCGTTTTCCAAATTCCTAATTGCGGGGGAGCCAGCCAGTGGAGAATTGCTCAGCATCTAATCGACATCGATCCCACCGCTGGTCAGTCGGTCGACCTGTTCGATAGCCGATTCGATTTTATTTCTGACGACTCCGACCAGCATTAGTCGGCCCCGTCCGGCCCTCCCCTTTGGAGGCAGTCAAAAGACAGTGCTCTCTTTGTCTTCTTCAATTCGGCTTCACTGTTTCCCAGCTCAATTTAAAGGACTGTTGGAGTCAGCTGACCCATTAGAGTTAGTTCTGTGTTTTTTGTGGCTGTGTAATAAATGATGTAGTAGCTTTTGCATTTTTAAAGTTAAAATTATGTGAGCGAGAGATAGAGAGAGAGTCAAGTGTCCCTCCCAAGATTTTATTTAGGGCAACATCGTGTTCAAGCCGGGGTGTTCGTTGTTGTGGGGTGGAGGATTCAGTAATTATATACAGTAAATTAAACGGTGATTGTTTGTTATGCGCACACCTTACAAAATTTTCAAGTTTCTCAAAACCATCTACTTTGGTATGCGCACACCTTACAAATTCGGAGGCATACGGTAAATTAATTGCATCTACTTCGGTATGCGCACACCTTACAAAATTACAATTTTCTCAAAACCATCTATATACTTTGGTATGCGCACACCTTACAAAATTACAATTTTCTCAAAACCATCTACTTTGGTATGCGCACACCTTACAAAATTACAATTTTCTCAAAACCATCTACGTACTTCGGTATGCGCACACCTTACAAAATTACAATTTTCTCAAAACCATCTATATACTTTGGTATGCGCACACCTTACAAAATTACAATTTTCTCAAAACCATCTACTTTGGTATGCGCACACCTTACAAAATTACAATTTTCTCAAAACCATCTACTTCGGTATGCGCACACCTTACAAAATTACAATTTTCTCAAAACCATCTACTTTGGTATGCGCACACCTTACAAAACAGTTTTCTACTGTATATATATTTCCTATAATTTTCGGGCCAGTTTTCAATCATTTCTTGTTTATTGGGTTCACGATTTCATTATTTAGTTTTATTATTATTATTATTATTGGGTTTAATGATTTCTATGATAATTTAATGATTTAATGATAATTTAATGTTTGCTAATGATAATAGTAATTAGCAAAGATAAAGGTCAGCATCAAATTTAGGAGGTGGCCAAGTTCCAACAATTAACAGTTTCTTAAAAGAGTAGAAATTACAAGAATTTTTGTAGTTTGAAACAATGTTTCTGCGTGGCCAGTCACTAACGGAAAATAATAGGAAATATACAGTAGAGAACTGTTTTGTAAGGTGTGCGCATACCAAAGTAGATGGTTTTGGGGAAATTGTAATTTTGTAAGGTGTGCGCATACCGAAGTAGATGCATTTTACCGTATGCCTCCGAATTTGTAAGGTGTGCGCATACCAAAGTAGATGGTTTTGAGAAACTTGAAAATTTTGTAAGGTGTGCGCATACCAAACAATCACCAATTAAACTAGTAAATTTGCGTGTACGTATTAGGGCTCGGCTCCGGCTCCGGCCGGAGTTGGCACCTCCGGCTCCGGCTGGCCGGAGCCGGAGGCAAGGTGGCCGAAGCCGGAGTTTTTCAAGGAGGTCTCTGTAGATTCAAGGAAGAATTAATTTTAAAATCGTTGTTTTTAACTTTTCTGTTTTTTATAAATTCTGTATTTTCGTTGAGATGCCAAGTTTTATTAGCCTTTTACTATTTCTGCCACATTTCCTTCAAAAAGCAGTTTTACGTAATTGCTGCAAAAGCTTTCAAACTTTGGTTTAGTTTGGAAAAAATTAACAATTGGAATTACAGTTTACATAGTTGAAAACGGCAACTTGAAGCAGACTTTAAAAATTGCATTAAAACATTAATATGCTTTGCCATGCTTGGCCAACTATGCAGCATAATCCACAGATTCACTACTGTAAATCTGATTCGATATTTCTCAATTTGTATATATTTTTGACTCCTTTTTTGAACTACTGCCAAGGGTTTGGGCGAGACTGAGACTGGCCAAGTCTCGGCTTTTGGGTTAGACCGAGACTAGCAATTTTAGGCTTAAACTTTTAGTTTCCTGCAGTTAAAACTTTAAAGTTTGAAACTTACGCTCAGTATTAGGGACTTTAACACATAAACTTACGGTTTCTGCGCCGACGTTAACCGTCAGTTTTAGTTCCTTTAGTAAAACATAAAACGGATTGAACTACATAAAAATGTTAAACTGTAAAATGGTAAACAAGAAATACAAGTGCTTGGGATAATTATTCTTGTTTATTGGTTGGTATATACAGCTGTACGCTGAATAATTATTCTAAATGTCTAAAAGTCGTCAAAGAAAAACCCATTGGAAGTATATAAAAGCAAAATTTTACTTAGAAAATTTTAATAAACAAAATTATTGAGCATTACTTGGATGGATACAGAAGGGCTTGTATATAATGCCTGAAGACCGAAAATGACGACACAGCCAAAAACTGCAAAAATTAGTTCTGAATTCCATAAACTTTTTTAAAATTTAGTGTTAATTTGAATCCACCTCCGTCTCCGGCCTCGGCTCCGGCCGGAGGCAAAATCCCACCTCCGTCCGATCCCTAGTACGTATGTTTGTAACCACCACCAACCTGTGTTTAGTTTTGGTTTGGCGAAAAAATGGGGAAGCGCGCGCAACCTAGTGGGGGAGGGGGTAGTCCACGAGTGGAACGAATTCCAACGGCCTAAAAAGCTAAATATAATATACGCACAGCGTTAGTCAGTTTTATATTCCGTTTTAGTGCCGCCGAAATAGATGACCGATTTCGGACGAAATAGACTGGCTAGCAATGTTTTCTAGAAAATCTCAATTTCAATTTTCTAGAAATTTCAATAGACTGGCTAGCAAGTCCGAATTTTTTATATTTTTGGCTTAAGAACCTAAAAATTTCGCATTTTCTGAGCACATTTTATATATATAGTGGGCGATCCGTGTGGACTGGGGAGAACCCGAATACGGGGTTCGACCTCCCCGCTTGCTAAACTATGTAAACCCGGACTGTCGCTGCTGTGAATATATACACTTGATTGTCTTGATCTGATCTGATTTAATAAATTTGACCAGTTTTGAAGAATTTTATGTTATGAGACCCAAGTCGCCTACCTAAGTTTCCTTGCCTATTCACCACAGCAGTCTGCAGGCACTTTGGGAATGATAGATGATATGATAGAAGTTGATCCGTTCATTTGGCTCTTTCATTTGGTACAAATTTGGCCAGTTCTGAAAATTTTATTTTCGACTATCGCGTATGCGTACGTAATTTCACTGACTTTCTCTGTTTTGTACAGGATAATTTGGTGATTGATTGGCTGATTGATTGATTGATTGGAATCCGTACCACATTTTGTGGTGGATGGCATGATCTGCCGAAGGACTAGCTGTAAGACTACTTTCCTTGTCCGACCAAGATTTCTTGATTTTTTTGTAAGGTTTTGTTTCAGTTTCATTTTTTACACCTGCTTGCAGTTTTGCTAAGGTAGTTATGTATGTCGTCTTTGCATGATAATTGCTAGCGAGTTGCAGTGAAATCAATGGCCTGCTTTCCGTATGTGTCAGTCTTGCACGTAGCTTTATTTTATGTTTATTTTTTGCAACGTATGGACAGTTACGCCGGGCCGGGGCCCGGGGTGGTGGTGGTCACGACCCCTATCGGTGGGGAGGATCATCCAAAATGTGGGGAGTTGCGCATTTTTGACAAATTTAGACGTTCATACGTACGTTACGTATGCATAAAAACTACCAAAATCGCCAGGCTTAATATTGGGATCTGTTAATCGGATGTAAAAACGTCCTAAAAAAATTCTGCAAAGCCTCAAAATTTTTAGAAAATTTTAATTCAGGATAAAAATGCTAAAATTTGGCAAGTTTGTGGGGTAATGGGAGAAGACTGAGATTTATTGTGGAGCTCGTTTGTTTGGAAGCGGGAAATAGAGGATCCCTGCACTGCAATAATATTATAGGATATGCTAAGTTCGTTTTGCAATCCAGCTTTGTTTAGTATCAGTAAATATAACTAACTGCTTAAACGATTTTTAAAATTTTCAATTTTTTTTGCGTTTGCCCTGGAGTAAGCTTAAGGCAAAGGCTACTCCTGGAGAATATACGTATCTATGTATCTATATACATCTCTATTTCATAAAGAAATAATGAAAAACGCCTGCCTGTAGTCACTAAGGCCGAAGCCTAAGTCCTTAGTCCGAACAAGAGAGAGCCGATGGGCGCTGTGGGCGCTCGTACCCAGAGAGAACTAGTCTCTGGAGCTCTTGCCAGGTTGTCCGAAAATAGGACAGCAAGCTCGGCTCTATCTGTGCTGCAACATAGCCAGAGAAGATTTAATCAAAACACATCTGACTGTGCATGCACGGAATAAGGACTACAATCCCTATTTCAGGGATAAGGGGTGCCGGTGCTCATCTCCCGATTCTCAGCCGTAGAGCCTGATTGTCACCTCGAATGATGGCTGCAACCATGGAAAGGGGGGGGGGCGGGTTCTTCAGAGTGTGTTCAACTAAATCAACATCTGTCTGCACCAAATTTCAGCAGACTTCTTTAAGTTTTGGGACAGTTATGCATGCATGCCCGGGTTTGCGTCAGTCTTAGCATCTGCCTATTGACTTGCAAAGTTTTCTAGTTCTGCAGTTTCCATTCACAACTTCTAAGACAGTGCTAACGTATATATACGGACCGTCACCGTTTTTATGATTAATTTTACTGGCATTTTCAGGGTTTTGAAAGTGGGGGGCTCCCCCCCCCCTCCGAGCTGAGGTGAAAGTGGGGGGACTTCCGTAAAGGGGGGGGCGAGCCCGAGGTATAACTATGCCTACATTATTTAGCGAAAAATTAGCATTTTTAGGTAAACACGCAAAAAGTAACTGTTTCTACATAACTTTTCGGTATATATATTCATGATTTTCTTCTTCTTTCTCATTTAAGCTTAAAATGAACTTATAAGTCAATAGATTAGCTAAAAATTAAGAACAGCTTTGAAAATTTGACCACAAAAACTTGAATGGAGGGAAAGAAAAATGGAGGGTGAACCGAAAAGTAGGTGGGGGCCCCAACCCCGGGCTAAAAAATGCCAGTTTTATGTATAGGCGCTGTACCGTACTACACAAGACTCGCGCAAAAACCTAGTCTATTCCGTTCAAATTATAATACAGTACGTATATACAGGCCCGCACCCAGGATTTTGAAAAGGGGGGGGGGGTTCAAGAGAAAACGCAGCGGGGGGTCCGGGGGGCTGAGCCCCCCAGAAGTTGAAGAATATTTGCATTTTTGCCCAAAAACAGTGAAAAGTTTTTAAAAATAGCTGTTTTTGCTATAAAAATAGCAAAAATTTTCCATTTTGTCATCCTAAAAGGGGGAGTCTAGACCCCTTGAACCCACCCCCCCCCCGGGTGCGGCCTTGAGTATATATCCTGCACGAGAAGGGTAACAGTTTACGAAGTCGTCAAGTTGTCGATTTATCGGCAACTTCGCGATTTGGTGAAGTGTTACCCTTCTCATGCAGGGTGCCTGTGCAACCGTTTTCGATGTTGTAGATTGCCTCAGGCGCATCTCTGGATTGAAAGATGTCCGGGTAACCACTACGAAGCTGATTTCTGGCAAAATATTTATACTAACCACTGTAGGGCAGCTAAGTGCTACCAAGAGTACATGGTGCTACTAACATATTTTATACATTTATTTTTTATAATTTTTCATTTTTATTTTTTGTTATGCTTTTGCCTGATTTCTTATTTGCTGCATCATGAATCCGCTTATATAAATGTATTTGTATATAATACGTATATATTTTTCTTTTTTTCTATTGTTGTCTGTAATGTGTGGCTATCACCTTTTAGATGGAATTTTTAATAAAGTTTAGCAACGCAGCATGCAATAAAGCAAACTGGCTGGCGCCTACTAGGATTATCTAGGTGTAGGGAAGAGATTAGATTAGATTAATTAATTAGATTAATTGATATTTACGTTACGTACTTAGCGTGCACGGACTGTTCTTCCCTATAAAACGGTTAACTCTGAAGAAACCTCCTTTCTGCTAGAGGATAAGGGTGGGGTCGATGCTCATCCCAGGATTCCTAGCGGCAGAGCCAGTAGTGGCTTTTTCTTTTCTTGTACAGGGTCCACACACGAAGACATTCTGGAGTTTGTAGCAGTTTTGACCGGATGCTTTCTCCGCTTCTCCCCTGCTTCTGGATGGTATCTGCATGCAGCTTTGACTTTACGTTTTTTACGTTTTGTCTTTACAGACTTCAGTTATATACCTAAGAAAGGTGACGGTTACCCTTGTAGAAGTCTTCCACCCTTGTAGGGTATAGGGTGCCGGTGCTTCATACCCGGTTTCATTGCCCTTGAGCCAGGAGTGTCACCTCGGATGATGACTGCAACCGTGGAAGAGGGGGCAGTTCCTCAAGGCAGATGTCCTACATAGTCTTACTTCCCACATTTGTGTTACCCATTTACCGACCAATTAAGGGTGGATAGCTGGGTTGGCTAGAGCCCACGTCGAACCGATATGTGCTTAGTCCCTTGCTTAAGGGGATTTGTGAAAGCCTTGTTGCAGCGAGGATTCGATTACGTCAGTTACCTGATACCGAAGATCTGTTTTGGAGGCTTAACATTTAGACTCAGCAAAATTTGTGCCAGACCGCCGTAATTCGGTTCTGAGTTGCGGGTTTCGGACCACCGTCATACTAACTACCCTAAAAGCTTCATGTAGCTCAAGCGACTTAGCTGAAGAATTGTGGAAGGGTAATGATGCAGTGTTGCATTAAGGAATTTTACGTACTGGCTGTAGTTGGGAAGCCAGGTGGTTTGTGAGTCTCTGTATCCTATTGAAAAGCCTAGGTTTTGGACCGCTACCGGAATTTTTCTTGTGCTGCTCGCGCAACTTTGCCTGGAAGCCGGAGCCGGAGTGTAACCCTAAACCTGGCTCACTTTGATTATTTTTTAAATTATTAGCGCAGTGTGATGGATGAAATTTTTAGTTTGCCTACTGCAGTGGTCCGTTATTTCAAACTGGTTTTACATACTCTGGAATTTTTTGTGGTCCTAAATGCAACATCGACTCCAGCATTGCGGCACAAATTTGGCCTTAGGTCCAGCTGGAGACTCCTGTCAAATTAATTGTCAACGAATTGGCAGTTTCGATGGCTCTCCTTCAAGCGGGGGGTGGGGGTAGGGATCATTCGGATCAGAGATGGAACCGGGTCAGTTCGGGTCACTTTTTGGACCGGGTCACCGGGTCAAGAGCTTCGACCCGGTCTTGATCCGGTTTTATAAACTTACCTCAAATAAAGTTTTGTTCGATGTCCAATTATGTAGGGGCGCGATAGCGCCCCTACATAATATGGGTGTAAAGGCGTCTGCGCGGCCCCTGGAGACCGTGTGGGCCTGGTGCCAGCTAATTAGAGGTCCGGGAGGGGTAAAAAGGTTACCATCGTAAAGTACTCGAGTAGTACTACAAGTATCACCATACTTTTGGTTAAAATTCGGAACTTCGAAATTTTGCACTAGGCGATAGTTACCGTGCGGTTGTTTTTTTTTCTCGGTTAATAACGCTTATTGGAAGTGCATTTTCTAGCGAAGTGTTGGAACGATGTGGGCATTTTGGTCCAATGCTACTATGATATGTTGGTAGACAGTATCCCCCCATGCTACCAAACGAAGGTCATTTTGGCACTCGGCCAACTTTGGCTCTGTGCCAAGGCCCCAAAGTCGGACTTTCGCTATTTTGGCACTTCGGTTGAAATCAACTTTTTTTCACAGGCTAGCAGCTAGATCGGTTTGGTTTGTTTTATTTGAATATTTGGGACTATGCGCTCAAAGTAACGAGGGGGATTTTTTAATTTCGCTCTGTAGCTTTCAGGAGATGGGCCCAAACTTTGCATTTTTTGGCCTGTTTGGGCGAAAAGTTTCTAAGTCCCACTTTTACTAGAAATGGCCTAAAAGTCACTAAAAATGGCGTTTTTTGGCCGTTTGGTGGTACCCATATATAGTAAATCGGGGTCGCGGAAAACGATGAGCATACTGCCGAGGTCGGTGGATGTGGCCCCTGACCCACAGCGCCCACCCACAGTGGGTCCGGTGTGGGTCAAAAATGAAAGTCTTCAAAAGTGGTCAAGTTTGGTATCAAATGAAAGCCCTTGGCGAGGCGATCAACTTTTGTCATTATGCCACCCACAAAAAGTGGCCCCACCGACCTGTGGGTGGGTGCCCCACCCACAGTGGGTCCGGTGTGGGTCAAAAATGAAAGTCTTCAAAAGTGGTCAAGTTGGGTATCAAATGAAAGCCCTTGGCGAGGCGATCAACTTTTGTCATTATACCACCCACGAAAAGTGGCCCCACCGACTTGTGGGTGGGTGCCCCACCCACAGTGGGTCCGGTGAGGGTCACAAATGAAAGTCTTCAAAAGTGGTCAAGTTGGATATCAAATGAAAGCCCTTGGCGAGGCGATCAACTTTTGTCATTATACCACCCACGAAAAGTGGTCCCACCGACTTGTGGGTTGGTGCCCCACCCACAGTGGGTCCGGTGTGGGTCAAAACTGAAAGTCTTCAAAAGTGGTCATGTTTGGTATCAAATGAAAGCCCTTGGCGAGGCGACTTTTGAGCTTTTGAGGACTTTTGAGGCGACCCACGGCTGACCAGATCTAGTTCAACTGGTTCAAAGTTGAAGCTGTTCCCGGTTCAAGCTGCTGGAGATAGCTGGAAGGCTAAAATTTTGCATACAAATTGCCTACGGCATTTTTCAAGCTCCTTATATAAGTAAGCACACAACTGGAAAGGGAACCTTTAAAACGACAGAAGGACAAGTAATTAAAATGCTCCTCCGGAGCATGAAAAAGTAATATGGGTGGTGGTGAGGTTGTAAAATCAAGAGAGGACTAGTCTTAAAAATGCTTAATATGGGGCTAGGTTCAAAAAAAGAAGAGGACTAGGTTGTGGGCGAATTAATATGGGCACAGCTTCGCCGAGCAACCCATATTCGCGGGCTTTCACGCTTCGCCATGGCGATTGTCATATACAAAGCGATTAATGTCGGCAATAACAACAATTCCAGCAGTTCAACAATCGCTGCAAGTTGCTTGATAAAAAGTTAGATTAGCTAGGTATATATACGTCAACTATATAGTAATTTGGTTGTGCTGGTCTACGGCAAGCAACGAGAAAAAACCAAGGCTATGATTGTAAAGCTAGCGGTTCAATGGAAATAGAAGATCGTCGGAGAGTCCTGAAATTATTGTTGAAATATAGGCTTTTCTTATAAATGGTTAAAATGCACACTAATATTAAGAGTTTGTTGAAAGAAATGTTTGCTTCCATTAAAACTCGTTAATCAGAGTTGTATATATTATTTACGCACCGTAACTAAATCTAAACACTGGTATACGTTTGTGTATGTGTATAACTTCTTCAGTCCGCGAATATGGGTTGCTCGGCGAAGCTGTGCCCATATTAGTTCGCCCACAACCTAGTCCTCTTCTTTTTTTGAACCTAGCCCCATATTAAGCATTTTTAAGACTAGTCCTCTCTTGATTTTACAACCTCACCACCACCCATATTACTTTTTCATGCTCCGGAGGAGCATTTTAATTACTTGTATTAATTTACTTTTGTCTTGCGTTTTAGTCTTGAGCATTTTCGCAGCTTGAGGTTATTTGAATCTGTCGGTCTCTGGCAGATGATTATTTAGCTTTATCAGTTTCATGATTATTGTATAAATCTATTTAGTACTACATGGTTTGCTGATTATTTTCACAACCAAGGTAAATGTTGAATATAAGCGTGCAATTTAATTGAATTTAACGCAACATACATCATAAAAACCAAATTTTTAAAGTACTCCGTGTTTTTGGACACGTTTGTTTGTGATCACTTATATTACACCCTGCAAAATTTCGCAACGGATAAATTATTGGTTTTGCCAACTCAATTCTGAATAAATTTAGAAAGTGCTACAGCTACTATTAAATACATTTTAAAAAAGCTAGAGCAAATATGCCGTAATTTATTCATTTTGGGGTGGTGACGGAACATCGAAGCCAAAAATTTAGCGTTCTTCTTAGGCAGAATTAAAATTTTTGCAGATTTTGGAATTTTCTGCAAAACCGGGTCACCGGGTCAAGCCTAAGTGACCCGGTTCCATCACTGATTTGGATATTTTAGTCGGAGTACCGTTGGGCAGTGCACTGGCGTAGAGAAGCCTGGTGCTGCAGTTATACCCACTCATCTTTTAGTGAACCATTGTGCTTCGTCAAAAAGGTACAATTAAGGTTTATTTCTGAATCTGTCTCAGCCAGGGTTTTCTTTTTGTGTAAAATACTGTGTATTTACACAAAATAAATAAATTTACACAGTGAAAAACTAATTTACACACCAAAATACACAGCCACATTTTCGAAAATTTTTGCAAAAAGTGCTCTGAAAAAATAGTTTTCAAGCCCTTCATATTTAAAAATAGCTCTAGCTTTTAGCTGGGGGCTACCGCCCCCAGACCCCCGCCGCTTTCCAATCATTTACCATGGTTTTCTGCATTACGACATGATTATAGGTTGTTTCTGCAAATATATACATCTGCTTATCCGACATGATTATAGGTTGTTTCTGCAAATATATACATCTGCTTATTCAGAAATTAGAATTTATCCAATCCTAGTTTTGGCATTTAATGGATTATATAATCTTTTTAGACTTTTCCATTGCGAATTTTATTACAATTTACAAAATTTCCTCAGCGTCTGGGGGACTCCGCCCCCAAACCCCCCGCGTGGGTTCTTCTGCGTTACACGGACGTGTCCCCCACGGACGTTACACAAGTGCAGTTGCCAGAACTTTTGATTGAATGATCCGAAAATAACATTGTTGCAATAAAATAACGCTTAAATTTATTTTATTTCGTATTATATCTCAAAAACAACACTTTTAGATTTTACACAGCTTCAAACAAAAATACACACTGAAATTTAAATTTACACAAGATTTACACAGGTCCGATTTTGAAAAAGAAAACCCTGGTCTCAGCTCTGTCAATGGATTTGGGGTGCCGGTGCTCATCTTCGGATTCTCAGCCGTAGAACCTCAAATGATGACTACATCCGTGAAAGGAGGCCGACCCTTCTACATAGACTACTGTTTCCATTCCACCGTGGTAGTGCCCTTTACCAAGCTGTTATGGTTAGATCGCTGGGTTGGCTAGAAACCGATGTGTGCTTTGTCCCTTGCTCAGGAGCATTACTGTAAGTATTGTGACAGCGGGGGGTTCGAACAACTTGCGTACTGTTGGATCCTCGAGTCAAACTCTTTAACCATTCGGCCATCACGGATATCTGTTATATACAAATCAGCTTATGGTTCTCCCCCGCCTGCGAAAGTCTGACAGGATCAACTTTGGTGTGTTCCCTGAACTACTGGAAAGGTCTAGCTCAAAACAGATTACAGTTCCACTGAGGATATATATGTCTCGAACTTCACGGTGGTGTATGAAATTTGGCTCTGGTGCCTGTGGTGCGACCTGGGGTGACCTAGATTAGGCGGAAAAAATTTCTAACCAGTAGTAGCAAGCAAAGGAAAACATTCATGTAGTTCTTAGCTTCATAGAGCTTCCTGGTGACTCTGGTATAGATTTAACCTAGGTTCAAGCTTCTATCTGTTGTCCAGGTGGCCAAAATCTGATATATTGCTATTTCAAGCAAACATTTTTAATTTAGTTGCTCATTTTGAAGCTCTTCGCAAGGCATCATAAGATCTTGAATATGACATTAATTTTGATTTGTTGCTTAATAACCATGGTTTCCGCCAAAAATCGAAAATTTGGGTTTTCATTTCCCGTGGCGCTATATTTAGCATGACTCTCCACGAATCTGTATATATACACCTCAGTAGTGTTGAACACTTTTTTGTATACTACTGTATGAAGACATGACAGCCACATGATAGCTCATAGCGTAGTTTCGATCAATGAGCTCTACTCGCTTTACGAGGTTCTGATCCATTCTTGCTGGATGCTAAGTTTTGGGAGATGAACTAATTTCCGAAAGGATTAGCCAAACAAACGAGGGGGGACGTCAAGCTCCCCACTCTGTGCAATGGCAATGTTGTTGCTGGACAGGGCAGGGTTGGGGGTCTCGGTCTCGCCCAAGAGCCGAGACTTGACCAGTCTCGGTCTCGCTCTCGTTCACCCAAGACCGTGATCGAAAATTGTTTGAAACATCAAATTTCAGTGAAAATTTTAAACCAATCCAACGAGAATTAACTGATGTGGTGCGGAAATAGCATCTTTACGTGTTAAAGTCTTTGTTACAGAGCCTAAGCCTAAAAAACTGAATGAAATTAAGTTCAAGCTTAAAACTGCTAGTCTCGGTCTCGGTGAAATCTCGGTCTCGCCCAACCCAGTTGCTGGATTGACATGATTGCTTGAAAGCATAACATATTCATAAAGTTACTCGTAAGTTGTTGATTTTCGGTGCAACTACAGAAATATCCCGTTGATCCGAATGTGGATCTAAAATCCGCCGTCTCTAAACTTGTGGTTCACTGGACATGCTGCAAGTTTTTGTTTTCAACAAAAATTCGTTTAATTTTTGTTTAAAGCCACTAGTAAATTATTTTTATTCTTGTTTGAAGTCTTGATGGCGAAGTGGACTAAGAGGCTGGCTACAGCTTCCAGTCTTTCAGTATTCAGTGGATGGTTTGATTCCCACAGATCGGAAGTATTTCTCGGCTCTAGCTTACCCAGGTTTTCATTTTTAAGTGATCGCTAAATGGGATCCTTCACGATTGAAACGTTGCAGGAGTGCTGTGCAGTATAGACCGTATTATGCCAAACAGTGGCGGTTTTTTCGGGGGGGGGGGGGGCGGGCGCTTTTTTGGATTATTGAATGCCCTTTGCCAAGACTCTTGAACTCTGAAATTTGTGAAGAAAGTATTGAGTTTTTAAGCGATTTCTTGATTCTGAATCCATGGTGTGGTCGTTGGTCAGACCAGTGGGAAACTGAAAACCTTCTATACGCAAACATTTGCCGATTTTATCGAAAAGTAATAAAACAACAATTATAACCTGGTTTCCAAAATATCGCCCATGGGCGTTTTTTCGGGGGGGTGGGCGTTTTTTTGGATTACGAAAATAAAATCCAAAATTGCCGATTCCGAAAAAACGCCCATGGGCCACTGTTTGGCATAATACGGTAGGTCCGGGCCTCCTTCCACGAATGCAGTCATCACTTGAGGTGACACTCCTGGCTCTACGGCTGAGAATCCGGTGATGAGCACCGGCATCCCAAGTTCTGTGGCAGGACGGAGATATCGCCAGGGGTAAACCTTTACCTTTTACCTAGTTGACTTTCCTTCTTATCATGTAGTTGCTGACGGGCAACGATTTTCCCGAAAGCTCCGTAGTTGATAGAGTTGCGTCAGCGTTGAAAGTTGTACACACCACTGGCGGATCCAGGATTTGGTGACGGGGGGGGGGCGGTAAATTTTTTCGTCGGGGGATCTGGGGTTCGGAGCCCCCCAAAAGTTGGAGACATTTTTTGTTTTTGCAATAAAATCGGTCTTCAGATGGATCTTTAATATTCTTTTGATACTGATGAACTGAGAAATTTTTTTAAATTCTTTACATTTCTAGGCAAAAATTATTTTCTCCCAAAATCGGATGCATTTTAAGCTTTTTCTTCAGAAATGCAATAAATATGCGGTTAAAAAGCAGAAAATTCGCGCCGCAGGCGCTTAAGATTTTGGCTTTTTGCCCTTTTTCCTCTTTCTCTTCTTAATTTTTTCTACCTTTTTCGAATCGCGACGGGGGGACCGCCCCCTCCCTGGATCCGCCCCTGCTACACACTGGAGTTTGAATTTCCCGTTTTAACTCTTTTCACTGCATTCCCTATGACTCAGTGGGTTAGAGCGACGGCGTGTTAGCCAGAAGGCCGCTGGTTTGAAGCTCGTCACGTCAATATCCTGACATTGGCATTGAGAAAATATCTGAAAGTGACCAACTTTGACTTTTGTTGTTTTTCAGAGGTCACGGTTATTCCTGGACTGATGTACGAGTTCTGGGATAGAACGATTACAATGCAGCTTAGCAAATAGGTACAGCAAAGTAATATAGCTGCGTCAATGTGTTATTACTTTTCACATTTTAACCCAACTTTTATATATAACATCTCGCCTTTTAGGTTCAGACTGTCACTTTCTATATATATTTTCCCTTTTCGTAATCAAAAAAGGATTCTGACGGTGAACCGGTCTTCTGTTCCTCGCTGGATATCTGCCACAGCCCCTGTGGTTCCACTCCTATTAGCTCACCCGTCTTGCCCCCCCCCCTTCAGTAGTCACCCACTCCGGAAGGTGCCAATCTCTTTCGTTGCGCTTAACTACTGTTCCTCTCTTCCTCATGTGGCTCACGTGACATCCTTGTTGCTCTCCTGCATAATATCGAAGGACCCTCCTCACAATGCGGTTTCATTCCCCCAACCCTGTAGCGCTCCACGCTCGCATGACCAATTCCCGTAGTTGCTTGCTGGCTTGCCTGTCAAGAAGCTGGGCTTATTCTAGGCCGGGGGGGGGCGGGGCCCAAAAAAGTGGGTGCCCATTTTGGTAGCAAATTTTGCCCTGAAAAAATCGCTCAGAAGGCCAAATTTTCAGAAATTTTTACGCAATTCTTGCCCTTTTCAACACTAAATCTGCTTATTTTTGCTATGAAAATCAACTTTTATGCTATATATATATACGCCAGAAAATAGCGCCATTTTTAACATATTTTTCGAAACCGCCCCCTCCAATTCCTTGCCCCTCGCACTTTTTGGGCCCCCCAAGGAGCCCCCCCGAAGAAAAAATTCCTAGAGGAAGCCCAGAGAAGCCAAGCCAGCCAGTTGTTTGCCTATTTAGTTATGTTTTATTTACAAAACACAATTAAACAACACAAAAGGCATATAAATTAGCAAAAGGCAATATATATAGTTGGCACAACAGTTGGCACACAAGCATGCATAAAAATATATATAATGAAGACGAAGACAATATATCAGTAGTTCAGAATTGTACATTATATACATGAGAAACTGAGAAAGGTATATAATTAGGTTTCTGAACATAAAGCTGTTTGGGAGGGGCCTCTGGGGCGTGGCAGTTTGGGGAACCTGTTATTGTGAGTGCAAAATGTTATTTTGAGTGCAAAATAATTTAGTGTTAAAACGCAGAAGCAGATTTTGACAATTGGTTCTCCTGACCGACTTTTTCCGGTCAAAATTTGGTTCCAAACCTATTTGGGGTTAGGTTGTTTATGTGGGTTTCAGTCCTCACTACGTTTCATAAGGGTCGCGGTATCGACCCCTGTAATATGAGTGAAAATGGTCGGATGACGGTGTAAAACAAGGCTGCGTGGAAGCTGCGCAAAGTGCGTGCGCAAAACATTGTACGTGTCGAGTTTAGTATGTGTGCGACGTTTCACCCCCATATCACTTTCCGTTAAAAAAATTTGCCGAAGATCGCTTACGAGCATGGTTTTCTTTTTGTGTAAAATACTGTGTATTTACACAAAAAAATAAATTTACACAGTGAAAAATTAATTTACACACCAAAATACACAACCAAATTTTGAATATTTTTGCAAAACGTGCTCTGAAAAATAGTTTTCAAGCCTTTCATATTTAAAATAGCTCTAGCTTTTAGCTGGGGGCTGCCGCCCCCAGACCCCCGCCTCTTTGCAATTATTTCCAATGGTTTTCTCCATTGCGACATGATTAGGTGTTCTATTGTTCCTGCAAATATTCTGCTTAATCCAGTTGCGTATTATTTATTTACGTACAGCGTCCGTGCAAATATTCGTAAGATAGTATAGTATACGTATATAGTAAGTAGATACGATTCAATATCGTTTCTTCTACATATCTTTTATTATCATAAAATGCAGTCTGAACCACAAAAAATTGTTGCTGTCTAGCACGATAAATATTCAAAACGAAAGCTAAAGGAATGCAACTTTTCAAACGGTATTGCCGAAAATTTTAAAAATTTTTTCAACTTCTGGGTGGCTCCGCCCCCCAGACCCCCCCCGCTGTTCTAGGTATCTATTGTAGAATTGGTGTTTTCTGTCCATATTATGGATCCATCCCCAGCGGCAATTAAAGCTTCAAACCTTTTAGTACGTAACCAGCATGTTTGTGAGAAAAATTATTCCAAAAAGTTGGAAAAATAAAGAAATCGTTTCAGTAGGAGAAGTTTTTCCAGAAACTGGAATTTGTCCAATCCTAGTTTTGACATTTAACGGATTAATCGTTTTTAGACTTTTGTATTGTGAATTTTATTACAATTTACAAAATTTCCTCAGCGTCTGGGGGGCTCCGCCCCCAGACCCCCCTTGTGGGTTCTTCCGGGAGGTTACACAAGTGTAGCTAGCAGAACGTAGGCTTGAATGATTCGAAAATACATTGTAGCACGAAAATAACGTTTAAATTTATTTTATTTCGTATTATATCTGAAAAACAAAGCTTTTAGATTTTACACAGCTTCAAGCAAAAATACACACTGAAATTTAAATTTAGACAAGATTTACACAGGTCCGATTTTGAAAAAAAATCCCTGCTTACGAGAGATGTTTTTTCCGGTTTTCCGCTTTGACGTCTCAAGGTTGTTTTGTAGCTTTAACAACAACAGATTACAACAGACTATACAGGCAATATACAGATACAGATACAGTATTATACAGCAGATATATAATAATACTAACAGTATTATACAGATATACGTATACTACTACTACTACTACTACTACTACTACTACTACTCCTGCTTTAAAGTCGCCTTAATAAGTCACACGGGGCTATATGTGGACGGGCAATATATACTGCCTATATGGCTGAGTAGCACACTTATTAGGGTCGTAATTTTTGGGTTCTGTCCGGCCAATTGAACCTAATTTTTTCGCTTTTTTGGTACACGGGTGGCTAAGATGTTGCATGCAAAGATTTTTGGGGACGTAGAATCAATTTCCACTATCAGTTTTGCGGCACGACTAACTCAAGTTGCTGGACTGGTTCCATTTTACCGTCTGCAGGGTCAGGTCGGCACCCGCTTCAGGGAGGTCCATAGTAGACTTTACTTAGCCTCTCAAGACTTTGTCTGTAGGGGTTTTTTTGGTGCGCCCAGCTCATTCCCGGTATCCGTTTTGCCGTCCGACCCACCCGTCTTGCTGGGCTGCTTCCGCATTACTTTGCGGGCAGTGAGAACGGTGGGAGCTCATGTGTTCAAAAATAAAATTTTTCGAAAGTGGTCAAATTTGGTATCAAGTGAAAGCCCTACGTGAGCTGAGCAACTTGTGTCATAGAACTGCATACTAAAGCCAGGGTTTTTCAAATTAGGACCTGTGGTTTTCAGTGTGTTTTTCTAAGAGAATGTGTTTTTTTCTATAAATAAATTTTCCCGTTTTAAGTGCGTTTACGAACTTTTCTACTACAGCGTAATCCTACTGGCATTTTTTAGGGTTTTGATAGTAGGGGGGAGGGCTTCGCCCCGCCTTGGCGGGTGGGGGAAGTGGGGGGGCTTCCGAAAAGTGGGCGAGCGAGCCCAAGGTATACGTATGTACTTGATTTTGATCCGTAATTTTTTAGCGAAAAATTAGCATTTTTAAGGTAAAACGCAAAAAACTCGCCGCTTTTAAGCTTAAAATGAACTTATAAATCCATAAACTAGCTAAAAATTGAGAGAAGTTTTGAATATTTTGTCGACACTTTTGGTCGGCCCCTCAAAAGTTGGGCGGTGCTTGCCGAAATTGCGGGGGGGGGGCTCCGAAAAGTGGAGGGGAAACCGAAAAGTGGGGCCCCCCAAAAAAGCCACAATGGAAACAGTTAAACCTTTTATTTTTATAAACCATATTTTCTTTTACAAAGGTGCTAGAGATTTATGTGCAACCCAAACTGTCTTATGTGGTAAAATAAAATAATATATACGTATTATATAGTGTTATTCAACAGGATTACGGTAGAGGATTACAAACGAAAAATAACTCGAGTACGTAAAGACTTTCAAAAAATTAAGGAAAAGACAAGTGCGCCAACGGCGTAAAATTTTTTCAGAAAACAGCTTCCGCAGTTCAAAACTTTTAAAGAAATTATATAGTAAAAATTTTGTTTCTGAAACTCAAAATTTCGGTGTGTTTTTAAGTGTGTTTTTCTAAGAAAAAGTGTGCAAAAACAGTAAAAAACACAAAAAAACTGTGTTTAAAAGGGCTGTAGATTGCTGTGATGGGGTAGGGTGGCGACCTAGTAGGCGATATTCGGTCTGGCATTTTTTAGGGTTTTGAAAGTGGGGGGAAGTGGGGGGGGGGCTTCCGAAAAGTGGGGGGGGGGCGAGCCAAATGTAAAATATACCGAAATTTTTAGCGAAAAATTAGCATTTTTTAAGGTAAAAACGCAAAAAATCGCTGTTTTTAAGCTTAAAATGAGCTTATAAGTCCATAAATTAGCTCAAAATTTGCGAAAATTTTTGAAAATTTGACCTCAAAAACCTAATTTTTTGACACTTTTGGGCGACCCCCAAAAAAGTGGGTGGGGGCGTGCCGAAAAGTGGGGGGGGAACAGAAAAGTGGGGGGGGGGAACCCCCCACCCCCCCCCCCACTAAAAAAATGCCAGTCGGTCAAACCAAAAATTTTTCAAAAGTGGTGAAAGTTGGTACCAAATGTATGCCCTACGAGAGTTGAGCAACTTTTGTCATAGAACTGCATTACTCAACGTGGCTGTATAGTACCGTGGCGTGGAAGGGTGGGACTTTTAGGTCAAATATTAAATTTTCCGAAAGTGGTCAAAAGTAGTGTCTGCTTGCGCATTGGTGTTCAGAAATAATTATGCTGGTTCTTTTTTGCTCATGCATATGTAAAAGAATGGAAAACAAGAACCGAAAAGTCCCTTCGTCGCATTTAAAATGCATGAGTATATATATCATGGTATTATAGTATCATGGTATCATGGTTTAGCCTCATAATATGAGCTAAAACGGTCAAATGCAGCCTTTGAAAACGTTAATTAAGCAAAACTGATTTTGCTAAATTTTTTGAAATATTAGACAATGTTAACTCCTTTCCCCGGTCGTCTTAAAGTCAAGTGGGGGAACAGGGGGGCACCACCACTGTTTTTGTCAAAAGTAAGCCCTTCCCCCCGAACTGCACATAGCGTTTTGAGTATTATTCACGGATGCTTACAGGGCAGTTTCTGGTAGAATTCTTGCCGTCCCTGCTGTGTGACGGGGAGGCGCCGGTTGGGTCGGAGGTAGACCCGGTTCTTGGGAGGGTTCCGGACCGGATCTTCTGGGTCCAGATCCACCGCTTCCCGTGGTTCCTCGTCGTCGTCATCGTCATCATCATCATCTTCTTCGATTTCCCCATCATCCCCTGAATCACTGTCGTCATGATCCATTTCCGCGGCCAGATGGTGGAAGGAAATCGACGCCGGCTGGGGGAGGGACTATCGTCGTGATGGGATTCTGTGGTCCCTCCCAGTCCATGTCCTCCTCCGCGTCTTCGCTGTCTGCTTCGCTTTCCGCGGAGGTGGTCGTCTCCGTGTCTGAGTCTCCGTCATTCTCTTCGGCCATGTCATCGACGTCACATAGGTCACTGAAATGAAAAAACACGAAAAGGCTGATACAAATCGATACAAATGCATATATATATATATATATATAGACTAATTACAATACTTGAGGCTTAATCTAATTTAATTTCCAACCTAAAATATTCCTTATTTCATAGGCAGGCTCCTCTTCTTGGCATTGCGTAACGGTGCTCCGACCACAATACGCGAATGTTCCCCCGTTTGGTTGGGTGGGGGGGTAGTTCTCTTCGACAAAGCATATCTCCCCTCCGTTTGATTGGGGGGGGGGTAGCAGAAAAGAGGTCCCCGTTTGGTGGAGGGGTAGCCAACAGCCAATCCGATTTCAGAGACCCCCTCCCCGTTTTGGGGGGTAGGCAAAAAGAGGTTTCCGTTGGGGGGGGGGGGTCCCCAACAGCCAACCAAATTCAGCCAATTTCAGCCTGACTTGGCGACCCCCCCCCCAACGGGGACCCCCTTCTGCCTCCCCCGCCACCAAACGGGGACCCCTTTTGCATACCTCCCCATCACACGGGGAGGGGGTATGATTGTCGACCCCCCCCCACCAAACGGGGGAACATTCGCGTATTGTGGGCGGAGTACCGTTACGCAATGCCAAGAAGAGGAGCTCTCTAGTGGCTTATATACTCTTCTTCTAATATATAGTGCAATTATGCACTCTTGTTATTGCATAATTGCAATAACGTATTATGTATTATAAATGTATTATTACGATATATATATACATATAATATGTAGCGGTCAATAGGCAGAGAAGCCAGTATTCTTAAATTATACCTTAGTTTACGTAGAAAGTACAATTATATATACCTTCCAAGGATGTTCGGAGTTCTGATCGAGGCGGTAGGGTATATCTTAGCATGATCAGGAGTCGATACGCTAATATAGAGATAAGTAACAGATTAACATGAATATGATAGAGATGCGTACGTAGATATATTTAACAAGTAACAAAATGCTCCGCACAAAAGGGGATAATGTGTGTTGGGCCTATGGCTATCCTTTAAATTCCGGTTGAGAAAGGCATAAATCCGACACCGCAAAAGTTGCTCAGCTCACTTAGGGCTTTCATTTGATACCAAATTTTACCACTTTTAAAAAATTTTATTTTAGACCCAAAATCGCCTAAGTCCCCACCCCACCCCACCACAGCACTCTACAGCCACTTTGGGTGTGCAGTTCTATGGCAAAAGTTGCTCAGCTCACTTAGGGCTTTCATTTGATACCAAATTTGACCACTTTTGAGAAACTTTTATTTTCGACCATTTGACCCTCCCACCCGACTGACCCTTCAAACGGCAAGGTAGAACCAGCCCAGCAAAATAGGTACGCCGGACGGCAAAACGAATACCGGGAATGAGCTGGGAACACCAGAAAACCCCTATAGACAAAGTTTTGAGAGGCCAGTTAGAGCCTACTATGGACCTCCAGGAAGCGGTTTCCGACTTGACCTTCCCGACGGTAAAGTGGAACCAGCCCAGCAAGATGGGTGGGTCTAACGGTAAAACTGACTGCGGGAATCGATTCTCCGTGCCAGAAAACCATTGTATGGAAGATTTGAGCTTTCAAAGTTCAATAGATAGCGAGAAATTTGGATTTTTCAGTTTTCGAATTTTCGCCATCTTTGACGAGCCACTGTGATCGCTAGGGTAGTGATAGAGAAACGTAACCTAGACCGTTAGTTAGTTCAATATATGTAATTTCTGAATATAAAAAGAAATCAGCTCCAGCTCGTAACGTTCGACCTGAGCGACGACCACAAAAATGGTCACTTTTCGCTATGAGCCGACTGCGGCGCCACTGCGGCGCTGTGGCGCAGCTGCGAGGCTAAAAAAGGCACAAAAAAAGTTGTGATTCTTAAATTCTTTAGAGGGTACTACTAGACCCCATAGCCCTTTAGGTTAGCCCCAGCAGATCACGTGAAAGTGGCGAACGAGGTATGTACAATACAACCATCAAATAGGAGAAACCGAAAAAAGAACATCGCCGCCATAACCGGGCCGGGGTGCAACTTTTTAACGGTAAGTGACACGGGGCTGAAAACTTCACAGACATATATACTAAACTCGATGTGCTCTACAATTTGCGCATGAAATCTGCGCAGGATTTTGCGCAGCTTCTGCGCAGCTTGTTTTACACTGTCTCCAGCCACTTTTCACACATATTGTATGCAGTGCTGCCGCGACCCCTATGACAACAGAATTTTGGAATGGATATGACAACGCATATAATGAGACTAATAGAATAGGATAACAAGATAGATTGATAGAAACTCTGGAACATATACGTACATATATAAAGACAGGTACTGGCTTATTTTTTAGAAAAAATTTATGGGGGCAGTGTTTGTTTCGCTGACGGCTTATGTGTAACGTTACACACCTCTCCAAAAAAATTTTTGCTATTTTTCAGAAAAAGTGTGTAACTGCCTAAAATTCCTAATTTGATTAACACATGTATACAATGTTATAGTTAACAAAATTATTCCGTTAAAAAATTATAAGTAAAATTTTAACATCTTATTTACAGCAATATTTTACAGTTTCACCAAATCAGATCGACAAAATTAAAAAATTGAGCAGTTACATCGATGATTTGCATTATTGGTTTTGACTTGATAGAACGAAGGAAAACACCAGTGCACTGAAGGAGTATAATTTTTTCTTTGAAAGGCCTCCTTGTAGTACAAAATGTGAAAGGAACCAGTTAAATTTTTGTTTATAAGCTGAAAAATTTTGGTATGTATATACGCGTTTTTAATACAAAATAATACCGAAAATAAAATGCAAGACATGGTGCAAAAAGGGAGGGGTGGGGTCTGAACGGTAAATATGTGGAAATAAATGAATGAGCATGGGAAAAAAACACGACCATCCAAAATTTTGGTGTAACGTTACACAGTCGCCAAAATTTTTTTGCTATTTTCCAGAAAAAAGTGTGTAATTATAGTTTATAGTTTTTTGAGCGAAAACAACACTGGGGGGGCGATATGGGGGGCTCAAAGTTGCCCACGTCGATGGGGGGGGCTCACCAAAAAATGGGGGGCTTTTTATGGGGCGGAGCTCGCCGAGTGGAGGAGGCCCTCAGTAAAAATAAGCCAGTTATGTACTCTTGGTAGGAACGTGTATACCTGAAGAGACTGTCCGAGGGCTTGGACAGCTCGATTCCCGATTCGGTTTCCGCCCAGACGGAGGTGGGCCAGTTTCTTGGCTCGACCCAGGCTCTCAGATGCTTCCAAAATCAAATCTTATAATTCTGATTTTAGATGCATGTATCGAATATAATCGACAAGCGTAAATATGTACCTAATAATTATTTAATTACAGTAAAATTATAATTGCAGCTTAGAATGTCCTGTTAACTAGATAAATTACAACATGTTTATTATGCACCAGGGCCAGATTTGAAGGAAATTATTTATATAATAGTACGTATATATACAGCTATTTTTGTATACCTGAAGTTATAGCAAAACTTGAATTTTTAGGGAAATGTTTTGAAAACTATTGGACACCCTGTAAATTGGAAAGTTTTAACCTCAAAATTTAGTCACTCTTGTGCTTATATATGTAGGTTGAATGTGTTGTGTGTAGTGTGACATAACCTACCTTCCAGACCTGTGATTGAGCCCGGCTTGGGTCAGATCCAGGGTTCGCAGTTTGTCCAGCTGGAGAGAGGGATTGGAGCAGGCGATGGAGGTGATCCTTCCCGTCCCTCGCTCAGTGCCACATTTTGATGGTAATGTCAGCCAGTTTCGATCGCTGCCGCAGAAGACTGTTTTCCACCAAAATATTCTAAAAAAATGAATACGTACAATATGGAAATTAATTTATTAATTAATTTTCAATACGATCAATATTATAGCTAGCAATAACATTCTATGTCGTATCAGATATAGAATTAGTACTGATATTTTTTGCTGGGTAGGTTCTGCCCTATTTTTAGGCCAAAATTTATGGGGCGGGGCGATATATCAAAGTTGCCCCCATGC
>JASAND010012806.1:0-35886 GCA_030248195.1 Trissonchulus latispiculum
GATTGCCGGCGCCTGCTGCAGTTGGTTAGGAATTTAGCGAGTCTAGGAGCGAGCCCACGAGTCTGACATGCGCACACTCACGAACCTAGCAATCTTCTATTGAATCTAAATTTATTCATTTACTGGCAAACGACAAAAACCTTTACAACAGCTACAAGCATACATGAGCAATGGGTGCACTGAGGGTGTATCAGGTATATGCGCCCTGATTTCTGGGGGATCGTGCAGTGCGCAAGCAGACAAAGGGGAAGCGCTGGTAACAATGTCGAAGTAGCGCAATTAAGTATGAATTATTCAGAAACACTGGGTTATAAATAACGAAACTTTGTCCTATTAAATTTCTACAGCAATGCGGAAGTATACGTATATATATTCACGATGTTCGCAAAAAGGTTACAGTCTAAGCAATGAGCGAAAAAACGAGTGGGAACTTCAAGACGGAGCTGCAAATTGCTAAATATATAGTTTGAAAATATCGCAACCGCTGAGGGGGAGGGCTGGGGTGGGGGCCGCCCCCCATTCGAACTTCAATTTCGACCTCCCCAATAAGCCGAAAAATTGCCAAATTTTACAATTTTTACTTTTTCTAAAACTGTTCTGGCTTCGCCAGTTTTAACGAAATTTTCGCTATTTTGCTTAAAAACAGCTAAAATTAGATAATTGTTAGCTATTTTAGCAGTTTTTACACAAAAACACATAAAAATTTGTCGAAAATATATATATGTCCCCCATTTTCGGTGACGCCCCCATCGATAGGGGCTTCTTCAAGCCCTTCCCCATATCGCTCCTCCTATAAATTTGTGCCTAGAAGCAGTAGCGTAGGTACAAAAAATATTCAGGGGGGGCCGGTTTGACCGAGGACTTTTGAGGGGGGGGGGTGAAATTTTCTATTTCTGCCTAATAACTACATGCACACTGCGTATTATACTGCAAGTTGTCATATTAATTCAAGTCTTCTATGGTTCATGTTTTCGACTTGTTACAGCTGAAAACGATACCCTAAACCCCAAACGGGGAGTCTGGGGGGCAGAGCCCCCCAGATGTTGAGAAAATTTTTAAATTTCGCCATTAAACGCTATTGAAACATTTAATTCTTTACAATGATTTATCAATTGTCTAAAATATGCTATTTTCTACGTTTACTGGTTTGTCTGAAAACTCAAACTATTAAGATGCTCCCATTAAGAACTGCGTATTCTGATCATATCAACCAATGATGATGATGCCAAGGCTGATGATGTTGGGAATAACGAAGATATATATAACAAAACTGCAAAGCAACTATTTATACAAACATTTGCTAGCATGCTTAAAAAAATAATAATTTTGATAATCTAAATATACAGACAAAATTCGTGCCGGAGGCGCGAAAATGTTTTAATGGTATAGAAAATGCATCAATGTGGAGCTAATTTGAAGCATTAATGTATATACAATTTGTGCATGATTCTAATAAAGTCAAACGCCCGCGTAAAAGTTTTCTTTTTGCCCAATTTTGTCAGAGGGGCAAAGCCATTATTTTGGGGAGGGCGGCCGCCCCCCGCCCCCCCGTATCTACGCTAGTGCCTAGACGTATATGTATGCTCCAGTTTTGAGGCCCATGCCTCTCCACGTCGCTGTCCCCGGGACCGCGCAAAATAACTTCTGGTACACCCAGCATGGGCTTAGTCTGCTGCCCCCATAAACACCCTTCCCCCCCAAGAAAAGTGGGTGCCCCTTTTGGTACCAACTTTTGCCCTGAAAAAATTTGAAGACCAAATTTTCCAAAATTTTCCGGCTTCGCCGGAGATGTTTAGTCGATTTCTGTCTATTTAAGCACTAAATCCGCTTATTTTTGGCGATTACTATATATAAAAATAGCGCAATTTTTAGCGTTTTAGAAAAATTTTGAAAAATTTTCGCCCCCCCAAATGAGTCGCTTTCCGAGGTCCCCCCAAGAAAAATTTCCTACAATAAGCCCAGCCCTGCCCATGTAAGGTTACAAGAAGAAAAAAGGCTCATCCGGAGAATAGAAACTTAGTATGGGTGATGTTGAAGTTGGAGAATCAAGGAAGGACCAGTCTTAAATAGGGAGTAGTAATAGTCCGGTAGTCAGGCCCCGGTCCCGACAGGGGCCAAAAATTAGCAGAATTTTGTATATAAATTTTTGATATTTGTTGACCAAAAAAAATATAGCCCAGAGAACATGGGACCATAACGGCATTCAGAAAATATATATGTATAAACCTTTCCGGCTGAAAAAGTCCACATCTTTCAAACACATCTGCACATAATTGCATTTTTCCAAGCGTGACTTACACAGAAAAACAAACGGACCTAACTTGTCCGGAAGCGAAAATTTTCAAAGTTGAAAATTTTGACGAAACTTTTTTGCAGGTTATTGTGCTCGTTGTTTAGATTCCAACTATACAAAACTTGCCTATTTTCGTTTGCGTTGGCACGGTGCTCGAACTAGTCTGCCGCACAGCGCCTTTTACATCTATATTATAGAGGGTCGCTCTCGCACCCCCTTACGGTATTCAGCCATGTAAGCAGTATTGCCCCATATATATCGCAAGCGAAGTCTGACTTATTAAAGCACCCTTGGAACCCCACTTTTTGGTTATTTTAGCGATTGTGCCGAATATGGTGACGTGCTCAGCCAAAAAATTTTCTGCCAGCATATTAGAAATTATAGGTAGAAATTTATAAAATTTGGCTAAAATTTTGGATTTCCCAAAAAAAGTTCGCGGGAGTTTTGGATCGGGCCCCATTCAAACAATCCTGGCGCCGCTACTGCCCCCGCTCCCAACTTTTATCATAGGTGTATATATATACAGATACACCTATGCCCAAATTGACTACCTATGACTACCACCCCCTACTACTACTTCCGGTCCCTCCAGCGATTTTCAGACCCAAAAATTTAGCTAAATTAGAAATGTCCATTTTTGAAAAAATTTTCGCACAGGTCGCTTTAAAACGGTGTAAAAAACGCCTAAGACGAAAACCAAGATTTATTATGAAGAAAAAGAGCAATAAACATTTTTGCAGTTTTAAGCATAGGTGTGGCTGAGCAAAAAGTCTCGGCAGGTTCGGCCGAGGAAAGGGGAGCGAAATCTAAAAATCTGAGGGGGGTCGCCAAAACGTCCTTTAGGTCATATATATAGTTTCACCTTGAGTGGGGTGGTATCCCCCAAATTTTTCGACCAACTTTACCCCCTCCCAGATTTTTTGACTTTCCCTCCCCCACTTTTGGTTATATATATACACCCCACAATCTCCCCCAGCACTTTTTGGGGCCAGAAAGTTAGCTAATTTTGCCGAAAAATGGTCATTTTTTTAAAAACCTTTTCTAAAATTTTGGCTTTAAAACACTTTAAAACCGTGGAAAAATGCCTAAAACGATAAAAACAAGCCTTGTTTTGACGAAAAAATAGTTAAAATACAGAAAATTTTGCATTGTTATGCCGAGTTTGGGATTTTCTGAGGTCTAAATTTTGGGCGGGTTCAGGGGGACTGGTACCCCCATCATATATAGGTGTAACAGGCTACAGTTTACCCCTGTGAGACCCCTCATGCCCATACCATGACTACTCCCGCCAGCTCAGACCCCCTTCCCCCATACCCGACCTTCACTACTCCCCAAGGCGAGTTCAGACCTCCCTCCCCCTAAAATGGGGTCCAAACAAGAGAAAAATGCAAAATACATAAAGACATAAATCTACTCAAAAAATACTACTCCCAAAATTTTACAAGCTAAAATGGCCCTTTTTCGACATAAAATCTACTATTTTTGACATAAATCGAATCAAAACCACTTATATCGCGTTTTAAAATCTATTTATTAGCGTTTTAAACTATTTCTAGCTAATTTTTTCAAAATTTCTTTAAAATTTTAGAAAAATTACAAAACTTTTTGCAAAAAATGCATTTTTTCTCTTGATTGAACCCCATTTTAGGGGAGGGGGTCTTGGGGGGGGGAGTAGTCAAGGTCGGGTGTGGGGGGAGGGGGGTCTGGCCTTCTCGTGGGGGGTCTCACAGGGGGCAAACTGTAGCCTGGTACACCTATGGGGGAGGGGGGTCTGAGCTCCTTGGGGGGGGGGGAGTCGAGAACGTGCATGGGGGTGGGGTATGGCCTTCTCGTGGGGGGTCTCACATGGGGCAAACTGTAGCCTGGTACACCTATGAGTGGGGTAACCCCTTAAGTGCGGTTACCAAGCCAAATCGGAAACAAATTTTTTTCGAACCATAAGGAGGACCACGGCGAAAAAATCGCCCCTATCTAAATAAGTGCCGCAAAATTTTTGTCTCCCATCTGCATAAGTGCCCATTTACCCTAGGGGCAACTTCTCAGCCAAATCGGAGACAAAAAATTTTTAAGGGGGACCTAGGCGAAAAAATCCCCCATCTAAATAACTGCCAAACTTTCGACCCCTTTGCCCCCCAAATTTTTGACTTAGGCACCCCCAAGTATAGGTTACTCCCCCCGAGGCCCCGAACGCCCCTTTTGTTTTTAGCGGATGCTGCTCTCCGGCGTTAAGTCAAGCACACGTATATAAGTTACAACTCACAACCACAAAAACAAGCCTTTTTTGAAAAAAGACAGTTTTGCGTTTTAAGCCAATTTTTGAATTTTTGATGTCCGAATTTAGAGAATGTTCGGCCTTACATTTTAGGTGTCCACCACCAAAATTCCGAAATTTAACCCCCATACCCCAGCCAGAATATATATAGTCAAGCGGGGAAAAAACCCACTCGCCAATGCAGGAAAAAAACCCACTCCCAGTGTGGGCTTACCGGTATGAGCTATCTAGGATTTTAATAGCCTATCTTGAAGAGCATCCAAAATAACCCTGGAGGGTGTATTATTGTCGCTCCCACTGCTTCCCAGCAAATTTTTTGGGACTTTGAAATTTTAGAAAATTTTGGTCCGTCCAAGTATATACCGAAATTTGGCAAAATTTGCCTGGCCACCCTGAGCTACTGGAAAGACTTAGACCAAAGCGGATTGTATGTATGTGTAGGGCATCAGTTGCGCATCAGTAGCCGTGACACAAAATTGGCCTTTTTTGGCCATCTTAGCGGTCAGGCCACCTTTGGCCGGCCGCACAGGTGGCCGGCCGGGCCGGGCAGCGGAAAATTGTCCAAAAGGTACGTTAACACAAATACTACTCTCAGAAAAACCAAACTTCACCGGCTGAAAATGCCCACATCGTTCGTTCAGTTTGTGAGTTAGACTAAAACGGCTTCCCCAAGCGTGACTTACACGGAAAAAAAAAACAAACGGACCTAACTTGTCCGGAAGCGAAAATTTTCAAAGTTGAAAATTTTGACCAAAACTTTTTTGCTACTTGTTGTACTCGTCGTGCTGATTCCAACGATACCAAATTTGTCTAGTTTGGTTGAGTATTTAGCTGGCACGGTGCTCTAACGGGTCTCTAAGGGCCGCGCTGAGCCTTTTACACCCATATTATAGGGGGAGCGCTATCGCGCCCCCCTATAATATATACTTTTGAAAAATTTTACTTTTGACCCAAAATCGCCTAAGTCCCCACCACAGCACTCTATAGCCACTTTGGGTACGCAGTTCTATGACAAAAGTTGCTCAGCTCACTTAGGGCTTTCATTTGATTCCAAATTTTACCACTTTTGAAAAATTTTATTTCTGACCCAAAATCGCCTAAGTCCCCACCCCACCCCACCACAGCACTCTATAGCCACTTTGAGCATGAATTCTATGACAAAAGTTGCTCAGCTCACTTAGGGCTTTCATTTGGTACCAAATTTTACCACTTTTGAAAAATTTTATTTTTGACCCAAAATCGCCTAAGTCCCCACCCCACCCCACCACAGCACTCTACAGCCACTTTGGGTATGCAGTTCTATGACAAAAGTTGCTCAGCTCACTTAGGGCTTTCATTTGATACCAAATTTTACCACTTTTGAAAAATTTTATTTCTGAACCAAAATCGCCTAAGTCCCCACCCCACCCCACCACAGCACTCTATAGCCACTTTGAGCATGAATTCTATGACAAAAGTTGCTCAGCTCACTTAGGGCTTTCATGTGATACCAAATTTGACCACTTTTGAGAAACTTTATTTTCGACCATTTGACCCTCCCACCCGACTGACCCTTCAAAGTTCAAACGGCAAAGTAGAACCAGCCCAGCAAAATAGGTACGTCGGACGGCAAAACGGATACCGGGAATGAGCTGGGCACACCAGAAAACCCCTATAGACAAAGTTTTGAGAGGCCAGGTAGAGCCTACTATGGACCTCCAGGAAGCGGTTTCCGACTTGACCCTCCAGACGGCAAAGTAGAACCAGCCCAGCAATATAGACACGTCGGACGGCAAAACGGATACCGGGAATGAGCTGGGCACACCAGAAAACCCCTATAGACAAAGTTTTTAGAGGCCAGGTAGAGCCTACTATGGACCTCCAGGAAGCGGTTTCCGACTTGACCCTCCCGACGGCAAAGTAGAACCAGCCCAGCAATATATACACGTCGGACGGCAAAACGGATACCGAGAATGAGCTGGGCACACCAGAAAACCCCTATAGACAAAGTTTTGAGAGGCCAGGTAGAGCCTACTATACAGTATAGCTCAAAACAAAGTTAATTTTTTGCGAAGTTCACAAACTCCGCGAACTTCGTGAAGCTAGCGACATTTCGCTAAAATTAGAGAAGTTCGCGAAAAAGTTAGCGAAATTCTCGAAATCGTTCGCTAGCTAATTTGAGGGGGTTTCTCCATATCTACCAAAAATTGGCAAAAAATTTTAAAATCTATTTCGGGCTCAAGATTTGGTGCCTTCGCGAAGTTCGCTAAAGTTTAGCGAAGTTCGCATAATTTCGCGAAATTCGCCAAGCTTTTAGCGATTTTCCCGAAGATTTTAGCAAAGTGTAAAGGAATTTCGTTAAAATCTTCGCGAACTTCGCATAAAGTTGGCGAACTTCACTAAACTCTACGCGAAGTTCGCTAAAATCTTGGCGAATTTCGCGAAATTATGCGAACTTCGCTAAGGCACCAAATTCTGAGTCCAAATTAGATTTTAAACTGTTTTGCCAATTTTTGGTAGATATGGAGAAAACCCCTGAAATTAATTAGCTAACGATTTTGCGAAGTTCGCGAACTTTTTCGGGAACTTCTCTAAATTTAGCGAAATTTCGCTAGCTTCGCGAAGTTCGCGGAGTTTGCGAACTTCACAAAAAATTAACTTTGTTTTGAGCTATACTGTAGACCTCCAGGAAGCGGTTTCCGACTTGACCCTCCCGACGGCAAAGTAGAACCAGCCCAGCAATATAGACACGTCGGACGGCAAAACGGATACCGGGAATGAGCTGGGCACACCAGAAAACCCCTATAGACAAAGTTTTGAGAGGCCAGGTAGAGCCTACTATAGACCTCCAGGAAGCGGTTTCCGACTTGACCCTCCCGACGGCAAAGTAGAACCAGCCCAGCAATATAGACACGTCGGACGGCAAAACGGATACCGGGAATGAGCTGGGCACACCAGAAAACCCCTATAGACAAAGTTTTGAGAGGCCAGGTAGAGCCTACTATAGACCTCCAGGAAGCGGTTTCCGACTTGACCCTCCCGACGGCAAAGTAGAACCAGCCCAGCAATATAGACACGTCGGACGGCAAAACGGATACCGGGAATGAGCTGGGCACACCAGAAAACCCCTATAGACAAAGTTTTGAGAGGCCAGGTAAAGCTTACTATGGACCTCCAGGAAGCGGTTTCCGACTTGACCCTCCCGACGGCAAAGTGGAACCAGCCCAGCAAAATGGGTGGGCCTGACGGTAAAACTGACTGCGGGAATCGATTCTCCGCGCCAGAAAACCATTGTATGGAAGGTCTGAGCTTTTACGGTTGAATAGATAGCGAGAAATTTCGATTTTTTATTTTTCGAATTTTCGCCATCTTTGACGGGCCACTATGCTAGGGAAGTGATAGAGAAACGCAACCTGGACCGTTAGTTAGTTCAATATATGTAATTTCTGAATAGAAAAAGAAATCAGCTCCAGCTTGTAACGTTCGACCTGAGCGACGACCACAAAAATGGTCACTTTTCGCTATGAGCCGACTTTGCGGCGCCACTGCGGCGCTGTGGCGCAGCTGCGGCGCAAAAAAAGTTGTGATTCTTAAATCCTTTAGAGGGTACTACTAGACCCCATAGCCCTTTAGGTTGGCCCGCCGCTGCAGGTCACGTGAAAGCGGCGAACATTATGTACAATACAACCATCAAATAGGAGAAACCGAAAAAAAAACATCGCCGCCATAACCGGTCCGGGGCGCAACTTTTTTAACGGTAAGTGATACGGGGCTGAAACTTCACAGACATACTAAACTCGATGTGCTCTACAATTTGCGCATGAAATCTGCGCAAAATCTGCGCAGGATTTTGCGCAGCTTCTGCGCAGCTTATTTTACACTGTCTCCAGCCACTTTTCACACATATTATAGGGGTCGCTGCCGCGACCCCTATGATAAACCGGTGAAACTATGAGCACATGCCGATCATCTAAAAACGTGTTTTCAGATATTTTCCAAAATTTTCTAGATTTGTAAAAATCTAGAACATGTCTGGAAAAGGTCTGGAAAAGGCCTGGAAAATGTCTGGAAAAAACCTGGAAAGAACCCGGAAAAAGACTAGAAAAAACCTGGAAAAAGTCTAGAAAAAATCTGGAAAATGTCTGGAAAAAATCTGGCGAATGACGTTTCCAGGGATTTTCCAGACTTTTTCCAGTGATTTTCCAGATCCAAAATATGTTTTGAAAATATATATCGGGAAAATGTCTGGAAAAAGTTTTCCAGGTATTTTCCAGACTTTTTCCAAACAATAGAAAAAACCTCGAAAAAGTCTGGAAAAATTTTAGCGTTAAAAGATTTTTCCAGATTTTTTCCAGACTTTTTCCGAAAAAAGTTTTCTTGCGGGGGTCGCAAAAATTTGTCATTTTGGTGGGGGGTCCCCCCACCCCCCCCCCCTCCAACACAGCTCTGCCCCCACCTACCCGCCATTTTTTGAAATTTTTGAGGTCCGCATCCTGGGGGGGGAGTGGGGTGCAGGTAACCCCCTTAGGTTTCGGGAGTGAAGTACGGGTAGGGGTAACCCCCCTTAGGCTTACATCACCCACAAAAGGCCGGAAATTCACCCTTCCCCCCGCAGTCCCAGACCGAAAGTTCCAGTGTATATATATAACTACGACCTCCCCTACCATAGTTTCCTTACGGGGGGTATCCCCCCATAGGTGTACCAGGCTACAGTTTGCCCCCTGTGAGACCCCCGACCCCCCTCCCCCCCTACCCGACCTCAACTACTCCCCCCCACCAAGCCGAGCTCAAACCCCCCTCCCCCCCCCCCTAAAATTAGGTCCAAACCAAATAAAAAATGCAAAATTTTTGAAAATTTTTTTGCAATTTCTGAAAATTTCTGAAAAAAAATTCGAAATAATGGCTATAAATCACATATAAAGAGCTAAAGATGGTTATTTATAGCAATTAAAAGGTAATATACGCAATTATAAACCACAATCTGGGCTAATTTAGGCATATTTTAGCACAAATTTGTCAATTTTCAAGCCCTATTTTCGCATACGATAACTATTGACAGAAGCTTTTGAGTAAGTTTAATGAACAGTACATCGAAAAAGGAGCATTTTTAGCTAAAAACTGTTTTACTTACCCTCCCCCAACTTTTGGCTACCGTCCCGAAACCCCCCCAACGATTTTTGGACCCAAAAAGTTAGCTAAATATGGTCCAAAAATGGTCATTTTTTGAAAAATTTTTCTAAAATTTTGACCTAATGTCGCTTTATAACGGTGCAAAATCGCCTAAAACGTTAAGAACAAGCCTTATTTTGAGGTCCGACTTCGGGTGGGGGTTGGGGGGTACCATAGTTTCCCTGGAACTTTGGGTCTGGGGGGGGGGTAAATCTGGGCCGACCTCCGAAATGTGATGGGGGTATATACCCCCCCCAACCCTCCCCAGAATTCGGACCTCAGAAATTTCGAAAAATGACCAAAAAATGCAAAATTTTCTGTAATTTAGCCCTTTTTCATCACAATAAGGCTTGTTCTTAACGTTTTAGGCGTTTTTGCGCCGTTTTAAAGCGATTTTAGGCCAAAATTTTAGAAAAAATTTTCAAAAAATGACCATTTTTCGACCAAATGTAGCTAACTTTTTGGGTCCAAAAATCGTTGGGGGGGGTTCGGGTCGGGGGGTAGCCAAAAGTGGGGAGAGGGATAGTCCAAAAACATATATAGGTGTGGCTGGGCAAAAAATCTGGGGGGGGGGTTCCGACGGAGGGTGGGGGGAGTGGGGGACCCCCCTAAATTTTCGATTTTATGCCATTTTTGGTCACTTTTTGGCCAAAAACCTGGGGGGGGGGTAGCAAAAATCTGAAAATCTGGGGGGGGGTCGCCAAAATTTGTCATTTTGGGGGGTCCTGATTACCATAGGTGTAACGGGAATTTGGGTTGGGGGGGCCCATAGGTGTAATTGGGGGGGTAACCCCCCCCCAGCCATTTTTTCAAACCCCCCCCCCAGAAATTTTTGGGGGCCCCCGCCCCCCCCCCCCCCCCAGGGGGGGGGGGGGGGGTAGTCGCGCCGAAGGCGCGAAAATTGGCCACAAATTGGGCATTTTAGGGCAAATTTTGCAAAATCTTTGAAAAAAGTCCAAATTTTTGGCTTAACGTGTTTATTATCGCGAGAAATACAAGTTTATAACGGTTTTATGGACTTCTAGACTCAATATTGACCTTATTCTGGAGTCAGAAACGTGTTGGCAATCAAGTTTTCGAGTTTAAGGTGGTGGTTTCCTTTTGTATAAATTTGACCCTACAGGCTTCAATTCTTTATGAAAGTAGATGAAACTTTTTAAATGTTTGGGCCTAAAGGGGAGGGTTGGAAAGTTACCAAAGTTTTGTTTTTCGCCCTTATTCTCTCAGTACATAGTCGCTACACAGGATTGGTTGTTATGGCGAGAAGGAGTTTCCAAGAACTTTTTTTATTTAACCCATAAAGTACAAGCCAAAAAACTACTTTTGGGGTCAAAAAATGGCCATTTTTGAAGAAATTCGATTTTTTCAAAATTACTGCCACATGTTACAGACAATTTTGGCTGATTTATACTCAATCGATACACCGTCCAATTGCGCATTTTATCAATACCTATTCGCTGGAGTTCGTTGCTTTAAGCTGAAGAATTTTCCGAAAAACCATTTTGAAATTGCGATTATTTTTTTGTTTTGAACATTGATTTCTCAAAAACCCCCCCAGGGTCCGTGATTTTTGGCTGAACGAAAATTCGCCCTATTGCGGAGGGACATTTTTCTTGGTTTGAATTAAAAACAGCTCCAGTTGGAGAAAATGGATAGAAAGCGAATAGAGAGTATCGCGCATTTGCCGGATTTTCGGATGGAAGATGCTGAGCCAAATCCAAAAAAAATGTCTCTCGGCCCACATGCCCTTCATATCATGGCACAAGAAGAAATTTTGGCCGATTCTACAGTTTTGAGAAATCGATGTTCAAAAAAATTTTTGGTCTATATTCAGTCTGTCAGATGTCAGCATGTCGGCAATTTTTTGCTATTTTTTGCCAATTTTGCTAGTTTCTTAAGCTCATGTTAATGTACAGATTATAAGCTTTTTAAAACGATGTATAAAGCTATTTCCAACTCTCAAAATTGCGAAAGTTATAGCGTTTCGAAAAGTCACGACAAAAGCACTGCACAAAAGGATACCAGCACCTTAAGAACACTTTCTAATGTTATAATTATTGTTTTGGGGGAGGTTTGGGGAGGGTCTGGGGGGGGTCGTGGGGTTTAAAAGGGGAGGGGGCCCCCCCAACCCAATCCCCCGTAACACCTATGCCCCTCCCCCAAAAATTTGGGGGCGGGCCCCCTTTTTAGACCTCCCCAAAACCCCCCCAAGACCCCCCCCCAAACCTCCCACATAAATTTTTTTCCTATTTTTATGCCAAAAATCGCATTTTCAGCCATTGCTAATGCGAAAAAACATCCAACCATTAACTAATTTTAACATTAGACAGGGGTTTTAAACTCGAAAACTTGGTTGCCAACATGTTTCTAACTACAAAATAAGGTCAATAGTGAGTCAGAAAGTCCATAAAACTGCTGAAAACGTGTATTTTACGCATTAATGAACACTTTAAACCAAAAATTTGAACATTTTTGAAAAATTTTGCAAAATTTACCCTAAAAATACCCGATTTGGGGCCGGGGGCCCCCAAAACTTTTTGGGGGTGGTTTGTAAAAATGGCTGGGGGGGTTACGCCCCCCCCCCAAACCTCCCCCCAATTACACCTTATGCTCAATGCTGATTACTGCACTTTCCGGCACTGATTACAAAGACAAGCTGCAAGCTAGCAACATGAACTCCTGCCTTACCATTCATTTATCCGTTTTCTTCGCTTATTTGATTCACTGATTCAGATATCGCAAAAGGTGACAAAGAACTTGCATAAACTAAAAGTCTAACTAGCGATGTTGCGAGAATGGGTTGCCGCTGCTTTTTCCGTTTATATATACTGATATCTCCCAAAAGAGGTATTTGGATGACCCAAAGTATACAAATTTGTGTTCTCCACATCGAGAGCTTCAATTACAATACCATATTGATATACTTGTGTGAAATTTCAATTTTGACCCAATTTGACCGGTTTTGGCCATTTTTGATTCATTTGAAGCTCCGTAACTCATGTTTCCTACATTTTGGTGCATTGGTCCTATTACAACTTTTTATCCACTCAATGAGAGCTTTCGAATGATATCCATATCAGCCCAATTGGACAACTTCCAAATTTGACCATTTGCAACATCACCGTATCGAGTACTTACTCACGCCGCATCTGCATGGGCAGTCCAGGTGTCTGGGAGTCCATCATCCCATCCCCAATCCACATGCAAAATTTCAGGCCAAAATTACAACTTTTTTATCTAGTCAAAGAGTGCTTTCGAATGATATCCATATTGCGCGGTTTTCGCTACTTTCAATTTTGACCATTTGCAGCATCACCGTATCGAGTACTTTCGTGTACCGCAACGGGGGGAGCACCCCGACCTTCAGTCAACACTTCACCTAACCCCCTACCCTCATGCAAAATTTGAACCCAATCGGTCAACTCTATCAAAAGTTAGAGGGGGACAAGAGGTGGTTATGAGAATAATATGAAGAATAATATGTAATGGAAAAGGCAAAATGAACCCTAAAATGTACAGGGAAAAAGCTTAACTTGTGGGCGATTGTGATTCTTGATGGAATTGATCTAAGTTTCTAATGTACTGGTTATGAGTGGCATGCTTGTGGAACCTTGATGTGAACTGCGAAACGTCCAAGCATTGTATAAAGTAACTGTCCTGCAGTTACCAGAGTTGCCAGTCAGTGTGAAACCCCCCAGAAACTTATTATTAGGGACATAGGTTCTAGTGTAAATAGGAAGAATAAGGCCTAAAATAGTATTACGCGCACGCAAATGACACGAAAATGGAATAGAACCTCAGTGGAACGTAGTCTAAGAAAGCTTAGGTAGGTCATCAGCCAATAACGGAGGGGTCGTTACCCTTCCCGGGTCAGTAATAGGCCCTAATACGGTTTTCCGTATAATGGAGGAGTCGTTACTCTTCCCAGGCCACGAATAAGGCCTCACATTATCAAGAAACCACTTGGAAACTGATTAAAATAGCCGAAAATCATCAAGCAAAACAAGTTCGACGAAGGAAGTTGTTTAATAACCAGCAACCTAACAGGAAACTTCGAGTTCAAAACATTTTATGCAGCTAATAAGTGCGAATATTGGAAGATGGGTCAAAATAAGGCTATAATTCGCCCATTCGGGGCACGGAATAGTGTTGCTTAGTGTTCATAGGTGTTAATTAGGCTTGATTTGCATTAGTTAGGCGTTAATTAGTTAATTAGTCATACTTTTGGTCAAAATATAAGTTGGTTTTATCTGAAAGGCAATTCTCTGCTGATTCTAAAACTCCAAACCCGGTCACCCAACTCCCAATATTGCGAAAGTTATAAGTAAAAGAAGTTTTGATTAGTTACATTTTAATTTTGTAATATTGGCCTTGGGTGACCTTACAACAATGCGTAACTATGTGTGAGGTTACGCCCATTCATGTTCCCATTCACACCCCCAGAGCCTCTGCTGGCTCTCTCCCAGTAGAGACTTGCCTCGCAGGGAAAGATTTAACACATACACATAGCGTGAAATTACGTTCGGAGGGGGCTTAACTCCCTCCCTAATAATTTAAAAGAAAAGAAAATAGTTAATCGTAGGTAGTCAAGTACGTAGATTAATAATATTTAACATTTATTTTCTGGAAAATTACGTAGCTAAGAGTATGCATATTTTTTACGCAACAATTGCCCTTCCGTTTCCTTTCTAGTTAGACTCAGAGTCTTGGCGAGGAAGGACAATTGTTGCTGGGATCAACGGGCGGCTTCCCTTGTCTACGGCCGAAAGGTCAAGTCTAAAAAGAAAGAAAGGGGCTTGGAGACAAGGGAAGGCCTAAAAATACTAAATATAAATTTTACTAAAATAACACGGCCAAATTGGCAATTATTATTTATTTTCTCATATTCGGCCCCGAGTGGCCTTTATTGTGTACAATGTGGTGTTTCAATTCTTTTAACTTCATTTTTAAAGCCAGAAATTTCCCCTTTGGTTACCTCTACGTGGTAACCAAAAAGTCTGCAAAAACTAGCATGGGTTCACGGTCGTTACCGTAATCACATAAACTCCCATGTAAGAGGCCAAAAGACGGGCCAAGCTAAAAGGAAAAAAAGTAGACCCGTGCTGAGGTTCGAACTCAGGACCTCTGGATTAATAGATCCAGTGCTCATCCATTTGAGCTACACGGGTTATAATTAGAGCAAGTGTAAGCCAGCCTATATAAGGAAGCAATTTGGCAACCCAGCGTGTGTGTATTCTAATAAATACATTAGATGTGCCAATTATGCATATGTAGGAACAAACTTTAATTATGTTTTTCTCACTATTTACTTAACATTTTTTGGTGCTGTAAGCACAAACATGTTCAGTTTTTCAAGCTCTACAAGAATATGTAATTTTTACTCAAATTCGTTTTCATCCAAATTTTACTAATTTATATGCCAGATTTGCACGAATGCAATTATGTGCTCGTGTGAAAGGGTGGTAGTTTGCGCGACTTCCGCTCGGCTGGCTGCTAGGGTTGCCAGCACCGGATCGAATAGCGGTTCGGCACGTCCCCTGTTAGGGCACTAGGATAAGGGGTTGGTAGATTTAGAAGTAGACGTAGTTCGGTAGGTCGGTAGGTCGGTAAGTAGGGACTGCGTAGAATGGCTGCTGAGACAGTGAGTGAGTGAGTTTTTGCCTTTTTTGCTTAAACCGACTAAAACTAATTACATGCAAAAACTCACCCACAGCCAGCCAGTAGGTTTTATTTTAAGTTTGCCATTTCAATCCCAAACCTGCAAATAAATAATTAATAAGGGTGTTACGTTAAAACACCAGATAATCGAAAGCTAACATTAATATTACGTAGGTTTTGGTTAGTTAATATGAATAGGTAGGTAGGCATTAGTTAGGACAATTATTGTAATTATTTCACAAATGACCATCTTCCAATATCAGAAACGCACCATAAAACGTCCAGTTTCGTACATATATTTGATATAATCTTTGGGTCACGGGAAAGGAACCCATTTCCCGTGACAAACCATCAAAATCAGGCCAAACACAGGCCGAAAACGTTAATAGTAGTCAGCATTATGGTTTGCTCTAAAGATTGTGCAAAATCTGATGAGAATCAACGCAATTTACACCCAAATGGCCCTAGAAGGCCGGACTGTGCAAGGAAAGGACAAAAGCAAATGAGGACTGAATATAGGTCGCAAACAGCACAGTTTTTGTACATTTCTCAAGAACATTTCGTACAATTACCAATTCAGTTAGGCCCAGCCGGGCCCAAGGTGGAAAACTTGTGAATCAGTTCGTTCAAGCCGAAATTGCGGCAAGCATAGCTAAACTCTGATGATACAAGTTAACAGAAGCCAGGAAGGCCCCAATTTGTGACCAGAAGTTACCAGAAACGGTTAATATTGTCAAACAGGCAATAACCAACGGTTTTTCAGTCAATTCTTCAAGTTGCAAGTTCAAATGGGGCCCAAAATGCACATTTTGGGCATGAAAAGCAAAGGAACGAGTAATGGTTGCTGGGTTCGATTCCCGCACCATAATCTTGTACTAATGGGTTTTAACCCATTTGATTCAGGTGCGGAGACGAAGCTACGCTGCTCTATCCGAATCTGAACTGCCCGTGGATCGTAGTCTTGTGTCTCTAGGATAGTCATATTCACTTGCTCAGTTATTGGACCGCAGAAGTCCGGATCAGTCAGTCAGTCAGTTAATCAGTCAGTCAGATCAGTCCATTTTGGAAGGCACATGGACGGCTTGTATTGCCGAGTAGCGGATTAAGACAGAGACAGCGAGCGTAGCACCGCCTGATCAAAGTGGGAGGTTAAACCAGAAACCGTAAAGCCAGAAGCCTAACTCTTGGAAAAGGGACTAAAACTCTATTTCTTTGTTTCTATCACATCATGAATTCAACCGTTTTCGTCATCAGTTTTGTGTCGGGAGGCGTTTCTCCCGTGTCTCTGGCCTAAGCGCCACCTACCCATCAGTGAAGAAGAGGAAGCCGTAGATCTGTTGAACTTTGTAGTTGCATTTGTTTAATTTTCGTTAATCAGGAATAAGTAAGGCAGAACCAGGTGACTCCCCATTTTCTCTATTTCCTCAAAAAAGCCAGTTCCGTACAGTAACCCTGTCTAGGTGTTGGAGCGGACCTTCGGGAAAGCAGTGTCCAACGATTCGGGGACTCACCCATAGACCGACCCCAGGTTTATCTCAGTTAACAATTGTTTGTTTGTAGTTTTCTGATTCGTAGTTTGATAATCCGTGTGTAAGGACGGATAAAGAGTCGCACAGCACAAGCATATAGGCGCACGAGAAAGCATATAGGTACTTGGTTAGTAGCGAGTTGGAGACAGTGTAATAGTTAGTGAAGTAGAGACAGAGTGTGATAAAAGGAAGAAGAAGAGGTACCTCTGAACCTTGCCCTAACCAAACCTATAACTTGGGTAATATTATCATAAATTAGGATAATATCAATAATAAGCTAAAAAAGACGGTAACTGGCAACTCTGGTACAGTAAACTGTACACTGTACTGATCTGTAATTGTATCTGTTTTGCACAGTTTGTAACAACCCCTGTTAGTAACGCATTTTGTATTGTAATTTGTAATTTTGCCAAAGAGTGTACCCAATAATACCTGTAATAAGTGTAATAAATAATTGGTGTGTCAGACCTAGAGTCTCAGAGTTTAACAGACAGGCGCGATTGTCTCTGAAAGTCAGGCGCGTTAGCCTAAAGATTGGATCAGGACTACTCAAAGGTAAGTTCTGGTCAGGAAGCAGAAGACCCATCGTCAATCCAGCGATCAACTCAACGCAAGTGCTGATCAGCTGGAATCCAGTGCAACAAACGAACTCACGAGGAAGACCCCTACAAAGGTTGGCTGCAGGGAATCTCTGATTTTGGAACACCACCTTTCGGAGATCCGGTGCCTAAGTCTACTTTCCTAAGTGGACGTGCTGACCTTCCGTGTAATCAAGTGCAGAGCGATTTCTGGCACTACACCGGAGAGCAGAGCGTTTTCTGACTCTGGTTCCTAGCAACATCATTACAAATAATAAACGGACGTACCCAGATGAAAGGGTTGCCTTTTTGTGAAAATTCGGCAACACACAAATGAGCTTCCACAGATGTGGTAAATGTTGTCCAACATGATCCCTTACCCTTTGCTTCTCTAACACGCTTGTGATTGGGAGGGGGAGATGGTAGGAGTGTATGATCAGCAAAATGGAGGGACAGGTATCGGTGGTTGAATCATTTCTGGAAGGCGTTCTTAGCTGAAGGAGCGCTTAGAGGGGCCGGTTCGATAGACATTTGCGTGTACTAGACTCGACAGCTAGACCCATGCTAGTTGTATATAGAGTCTAGTACATCAAATTCATCCATAAACTTTCCTAGTCGAGCAGCTACTAGTATCCGACCTGCGAGACCAGCTTAAGGTGGTAGTACCACTAGCGGGATTTTCTACACAATCTTGGTATGGATAAAGCAAACTTTAGGTGAACTTAGTTTGGTTGGCAGGTTACATTTGCACAACATTTTGGTGTCATAGAGCGTATAATTGGTTTGCTACCATCATGGCTTTGTGCATGCGCAAATAATCAAAATTTTTTATTTAAGCTTTAAATGAATTTTTTGAGTCTTGAAGAGCACAAAAAGGGCTTTAAAATGATGTGCATGTCTCTTCTGTACGTGGTTTCTATCAAAAGTTTTTTTATAAATGGTTAATTTACGTTGACTGGTTTCAGACACAAAATAAAGTAAGAACAGTTTATCTAAAATTTATTATAGATTTTTATTATAGTTTATCACTATCTAAAAATTAAATCCATTGAGTTTAAGGTGGTAGTACCACTACCGGGGTGGACTTTGAACAGATACTGTGAACTTAAAACTTATTCAATTGGCTTGAAATTTGACACAATTGTTTTTATTATGTTCTGCATCAGATGAGCTAGCCTAATACTCTGCAGGTACTGGCTTGCTGTATACACAAGAGGAAATGTATTAACTTTGAATTTAAATATCTCCTTTAAATCCTTTATGAAATCATCTGAAATTTTGTATGTACGGTTACCTTGCATATATGCTCAGGCCGTTTTTTTTGGTTTTTCATAAATGAGTATTCCTTCTTTAGCTTATTTCCAAAACTTGTAAATTTTATTCTTATTATTGCGCTTTTTCAGAAACAAAGAAAACGGCCTGAGCATATGCACATATGGATCATAGGATCATATCTGCCAAATTTGGTAAAGTTTGGTTGAAGCAGTTACAAGGAAATCAAAAACAAAGATTTTGTATTTTTCCATTGTTTGCTTTGGTTTTGGGAATTTACAATGCGTTCAAGCATCTGCAAGGTGTTAAATAATACTCATAAGTAACACAGTGACAACCTTTAAAACCCAATAGATTCAATTTTTGGATAAACTGTTTTTACTTTACATTGCGCCTGCAACCGGTCAACGTAAATTAGCCATATGTAAAACCATCTGTAACTTTTGATAGAAAAATAGAAACGTACGGAAGAGATATGCACATCATTTTAAAGTCCTTTTTGTGCTCTTTCACGTGGCAGAGTCAAAGAACCATTTAACGCTTAAAAGTTTTGATTATTTGCTCGTGAGCAAAGCCATGATGGTAGCCAGTCAATTTTACGCTGTATGACACCAAAATTTTGTGCTAAGATAGCCTGCCAGCCAAAATTGGTGCACCTAAAGTTTTGTCAAGATTGCTCCATCCATGCCAATATGACGTAGAAAATCCCGCTAGTGGTACTACCACCTTAAAGTAGCCATTGTGTTACTAATGTGTATTATTTAACAGAAAATACGATGCAGTTGTTTTACCACATTGTAAATTCCCAAAACCAAAGCAAACTATGAAAAACTACAAAATTTTTGTTTTTGATTTTGTCGTAACCGCTTCAACCAAACTTGACCAAATTTTGCAAATATGTTCCATATCTGCATACGCTCAGGCTGTTTTCTTTGTTTTTGGAAAATCGCACTAGTAAGCAACAGATAAAATTTGCAAGTTTTTGAAAAACGCTAAAAAATGGAAAACTCAGTTTCACGAAAAACTAAAAATGTGCAAACTAACCCTAAAAACAAAATTTCCGATGATTTCATGAAGGCTTGAAGGAGATATTTAAATTCAAAGTTTTTAATATATTTCCTCTTGTGTAGACGGCAAGCCAGTCCCCGCAGTGTAGTAGGTCAGCTCATCTGTTGCAAAACATGATAAAGAACAAATTGTAAGCCCTTCATTAAGTATTTAGTTCACAATATTTGTTCAAAGTCCACCCCGGTAGTGGTATTACCACCTTAAAGTGTTTTATATTCTGTTCCCTTTGCTATTTAATTTGTAATCGTACTCAATGCATTGAATTTATTTTATGATTACCTTATACGGGCAATTACAAATTTTATTTTGTTTTTATAAAGTATATGTTGGCATTGATAGATTATTGGCATATACTATATGCTTCTGAACGTGCTCTAGAATAAATTGTGGACGTACCTATTAGGGATCGACCGAAATTCCGGTTCCGGTACATTTTGGATCCGGTTCCGCCTTTTGAAAGGAGGAAACAGATTTCCGGAAGAGGAACCAGTTTTAGATTGTTATCAAAAGTAAAATTGCAGTAAAAGTTTCAAAAATTTTGCAAAATTTCTTTACATGTTTTGACAAAAGTTGCGATTCTCGCGATGATCTTCGTCTCTCCGCCTCTTGACTGCGGTCTGCGGAGTGCACCACTGACGGGCCACGTCGTGTTCCTACAAGTGGGTGAGCCCAAACCAAAAACAAAACTGAAACTGAAACTGAAAATACTTTTGGGCAACGACTGAAATTATGTTGGAGCGCCGACTGAAACTGAAACTGAAGCTGAGAATATTTTTGGGCAACGACTGAAACTGAAACTGAAAACATTTTTAGATGCCAACTCAAACTGAAACTGGATTTCGGATTGAAAGGGAGATCTGATCAAGTGCGTTGCAGCTGGAAGCTGCATATTATGTAAGTTTTAGAACAGTAACTTAAATTTTGTTTTTGTTTTTGGGGGAAGATCAACGGCACAGGAGGTGTGCATGGACCCTCCTGTGTCCAACAAATCGGAATCTTATTTCAATGGAATCACTGGCAAATTGGAAAGGATTCAAATACCAGCTAAGTTGTTAAGTTTTTTTAAATATTAAATGTTAAAATCTTTGAAAAGCTTTATCGAAACTACTTTGTGATCGAAATTAGGTTGTGATAGGCACGGGGGGTGAAAAAGGTCCCCCTGTGTTTATATCACATCATCAATCAGTTAATCAAAAATTAATTTCAGATAGATAAAATTGTGTAATTAAATTTTTCCGGATTAAGAATTTAATCCCAACATTTCTCCCTTTTGTTAAAGTAAAACTCAAAGCTTAAACTTATTCTAAAAACGTTTAAAACACCAATTTTAAAATTTAAATTTTACAGAGCTTCTCAGACTGCATCTTTCAATCTTTACTTTCATAGAGCTCGGCCTCCCTTGCCATCTTCACTTCTGCAGCCTATTTTTATCTGTTTTGCCTACCGAGCAGGCAATTCCTTTTCCGCCATCATAGTTGCTATTACCAAGCGGGGGGCAACAGCAGTCGGATAAACGACTGCTGTTGCCTGGGCGTGACTGAAATAACCGTATGGTAGTTCTGCTTGGGGATGGTGTTTCTGTCCATGATCTTCGTCTCTCCGCCTCTTGACTGCGGTCTGCGGACAGCACCACTGACGGGCCACGTCGTGTGCTTACAAATGGGTGAGCCCAAACCAAAAAACTGAAACTGAAAATATTTTTTGGCAACGACTGAAACTGAAACTGAAACAATTTTAAGTCAACGACTGAAACTAAAACTGAAATTATTTTGCAGCGCCGATTGAAACTGAAACTGAAAACATTTTTGGGCAACGACTGAAACTGAAACTGAAATTATTTTGGAGCGCCGACTGAAACTGAAACTGAAAATATTTTTGGGCAACGACTGAAACTGAAACTGAAAAGGAGCTTACGTAAGCAAAATTAGCAAGAAAATAGCCAAAATGTTCTGACATGCTGACATGCTGCGCCTGCATCCCTCCCAAAATTTTCAGGCAACTGTCCCCCCCCCCATAGGTGTAAGGTGGGGGGGGGGGGGGGGTTTGGGGGGGGGGTAGCCCCCCCAAGCCTTTTTTCAACCCTCCCCCAAAACTTTTTGGGACGTCCCCCCCCAACTGGGGGGGGGGGGGGGGGGGGGGGTGTCGCGCCCAAGGCGCGAAAACGGCCCAAAAATGGGTATTTTTTAGGGTAAATTTTGAAAAAATTTTCAAAAATGTCCAAATTTTTGGCTTAAACTGTTTATTATTATGAGAAATACACGTTTTTAACTGTATTATGGATCTTATGACTCATACTGTCCTTATTTTGGACTTGGAAACATGTTGGCAATCAAGTTTTTGAGTTTAAAACCACTGTCTATTGTTAAAATTACTTTATGGTTAGATGTTTTTTATCATTAGAAACGGCTGAAAATGCGATTTTTGGCATAAAAAATGAAAAATTTTTTGGGGGAGGGGGGGGGTGGGGGGTCGCCAGAGGGGCCCCCAGAAATGTTGGGGGGAGCCTCCCCCTCCCCCACCCCAAATCTCCGTTACACCTATGCCCCCCCGGCAGATTTTTTGACTTGCCTCCCCCAACTTTCGGCTGCCCCGACCCCCCTAACCCCCAAAGATTTTTGGACCAAAAAAGTTAGCTAATTTTGGCTAAAAAATGGTAATTTTTTGAAAAATTTTCTCAAATTTCGGCTTAAAATCGCTTTAAAACGGTGCAAAAACGCCTATTACGTTAAAAACAAAAATTGTGCATTTTTGGACCATTTTTTTGAAATTGCTGAGGTCCGAATTCGGGGGATTGGGATCCTCCCTTCACATTTAGGGGGTTAGCCCCCGCCCCGACTAACCCCCCCCCCCCCCGAAATCCAAAGTTCCAGTGAAACTATGTGGGTCTGAGATTTGGCCATTGCTTGCGTCCAATAATCCGAGGGTGTGGTTGTGGTTGGGACATGTCCATTTGGGGAAGACGAAGAGGTCTCCTCCCGGCCTCCACCCCACCGCCCAGGGGGGGCATAGTTTCCCTAAGGAACTTTGGGTCTGGGGGGGGTAAATCTTGGCCGACCTCCGAAATGTGATGGGGACACCCCCCAACCCCCCGCCCCCCCCCCCAGAATTCGCACCTCAGAAATTTCGAAAAATGGCCAAAAAATGCAAAATTTTCTGTAATTTAGCCCTTTTTCCATCAAAATACGGCTTGTTCTTAACGTTTTAGGTGTTTTTGCATCGTTTTAAAGCTATTTTAGGTCAAAATTTTGGAAAAAGTTTTCAAAAAATGACCATTTTCGACCAAATTTAGCTAACTTTTTGGGTCCAAAAATCGCTGGGGGGGAGTTCGGGGGGGGTCATAGGTGTGTTAGGGGGGGCGGGGGGGGGACCCCCCACCAAAATGACAAATTCTGGCGACCCCCCCCCAGATTTTCGGATTTTTGTTACCCCCTTCCAGATTTTTTGGCCAAAAAGTGGCCAAAAATGGCATAAAATCGAAAATTTAGGGAGGGTCTCCCCACCTTCCGTCGGAACCCCTCCCCCCCAGATTTTTTGCCCAGCCACACCTATGTTAGCCAAAAGTTGGGGGAGGGTAAGTCAAAAAATCTGGGGGGGGGGTAAATTCATAGTTTCCATGGAAGTTTGGGTCTGGGGGGGTAAATCCATAGGTGTCCCTGGGGGGGGGAGGGGGAACCCCTCCCCCCAAATGGAAAAGTGCCGACCCCACCCTCGAAATTTTGGAGGCAGACCCCACCCCCAAATGGCCAAATCGGACCCCACCACCCAAATTTGCCAGACCCCACCCTCAAAATTTTGGAAATTTTTGCCCCAAAATAGTAAAAATTCGAAATTTTTGGAAAAATTCGAAATTTTACGCAAAAAAATACAAGTTTTTTCGAATAAATGAGCAAAAATGAAAATATTTTTGATTTTTAGTGGGAAATAACGCTTTTTAGCAACTTTTGCGGATTTTTTCTAAATTTTTGACCAAAAAAATTTTTTACCCCCCCCAAATTCGATTTTTCCGGACCCCACCCCACCTCAAAACGGCTGACCCCACCCACAGGGGCGTATTCAGGATTTTGAAAAGGAGGGGGTTTTAACTAAAATTTACTGAAAAGGAGGGGGTTTTGACAAAAATTTGCACTTTTTGTAATGGAGTATATACTGATAAAATTTAACCCAAAAGGAGGGGTTTCAACCCCCACAACCCTCCCCCTGGATACGCCCATGCCCACCCACCCTAATTTCGGCTACCCCCTCCCCCAACGATTTCTCAAGGTACACCTATGGGTAAATCTTGGCCGACCCCCGAAATGTGATGGGGGGTACCCCCCTCAACCATAGTTTCCCTGCAACTTTGGGTCTGGGGGGGGGGGGTAAATCTTGGCCGACCTCCGAAATCTGATGGGGGGTACCCCCCCCCCCCCCCCCCCCCCCCCCCCCCCCAGTATTTGGACCTCAGAAATTTCGAAAAATGGAATAAAAATGCAAAATTTTCTGTAATTTAGCCATTTTTTCATCAAAATAAGGCTCGTTTTTAACGTTTTAGGCATTTTGCACCGTTTTAAAGCGAATTTAGGTGAAAATATTAGAAAAATTTTTCATAAAATGACGATTTTTCGACCAAATTTAGCTAACTTTTGGGTCAAAATCGTTGGGGGGGGGGGTTCGGGGGGCGGGCAGCCATATGTGGGGGGTGGGTAAGTCAAAAAATCTGGGGGCGGGTAAATTTTGGTCAAAAATTTTGGGGGATACCCCCCAACCCCCCCCCAAAGGAAACTATGCCCCCAACCTGTGTTTTTTTCGTCGAAACTTTTTGCGAACTTTTACGCAGTCCTCCAAAATTTTTTGCGGAATTTCGCAAAAAATTGCGAAATACTAATTTTTTAGTATTTTAAAGATAACTAATGAATTTTAGTAATTTGGCTGTATTTAAACACATTTTTAATATTTAACGTATGGTATTAACCAAGTTATAACTATTTTTCGAAAGTCGAAGCATGTATAAGCGTGTTTTACAAGTGTACTTAATAGTGAAGAGACGCGGGGGTCTGGGGGCGGAGCCCCCAGTAACTGAAACAATTTTGTAAAGCCGAGGAAAATCCTTAGTGTGGAAATACTCAAAGTTTTAGTTTCGACTGTCAGTAAAATCCTAAGATATAAGCAAACTGCTAATAGGTTAATAATTGTTTAAAATTATGGTATGTTATGGTTTCAAGGCTAAAAGAATTTCATTGAATAGCTGTCACTAGGCATTCTAACTCAGCTAAGATTGAAAGGTGTCTACGTATATAGAAATACGCGCCGAAGGCGCGAAAATTTTTTGAAATTTTTCTTCAAAAAGTATCAGAAACACGTTTATTTCTCATCTGAGACAACTGAAAATGTCTACTCAGAGACAAAATTTTTTGCGGAACTTTACGCAGAGCTCCGAAAAAAGTTGCGGAATTTTCAAAAAATGTGCGGAATTTCGCAGTTTTTTTCGCAAAAAAAAACACAGCCCCCAACCCCCCCCAGAATTCGGACCTCAGAAATTTCGAAAAATGGCCAAAAAATGCAAAATTTTTTGTAATTTAGCCCTTTTGTCATCAAAATAAGGCTTGTTTTTAACGTTTTAGGCGTTCTTGCACCGTTTTAAAGCGATTTTTGGTCAAAATTTTAGAAAATCTTTTCAAAAAATGACCATTTTCCTGCCAAATTTAGCTAACTTTTTGGGTCCAAAAATCGTGGGGGGGGGGGGGGGGGGGGGGGGGTAGCCAAAAGTTGGGGGAGGGTAAGTCAAAAAATCTGGGGGGTTAAATTTGGCCAAAAATTTTGGGGGATACTTTCCCCCCCCCCCCCCCAAAGGAAACTATGGGTAAATTTGGTCAAAAATTTGGGGGGGATACCCCCCAAAGGAAACTATGGGGGGGTGGAGAGTCGAGGGACCTTTGGCGGGGAGAGCTCCAGGGCTGTGGTGGGGAGGTCATCAACCCTTCACTATAGGTAATGTGTACCACCTGTTTGGGTTTTGGGGGATAGACAGTGTTTTTGTTTTGCTCAGACACTTTTGCGTTCTATTAACAATGGCGTGTCCTTTCTAGAACGTGCAGATCGTCGGGTACGTATATATATATATAATGTCTACGTGCAAACGGTATTAAAATCTACGTCTACGTCTATATAATGTCTACGTGCATATATAAACCCACAAACCATGCAACGGGGTACAGAATTTTTAAAAAAATAGCAAACAGTCTCACTGCCGTAGCTTTCACACTTTTTAATGATGAAGCTAATCTGCATGTGTATACGTATATATATATTACTTAGCGGAAAGTTGAAAATTTTACAATTTTTAAGATTGTTGTAAGAAAACGGCCGTTGATGAAATATAAAATGTATCTGTCGAGAAACGTTTTTACTCGTGCTACGTGTGGTCTCCGAGTTTCGTGAAAAGTAGCCTATAGGGTAATTCGTGGCTGCTGATTTCGAATCCAGTGCCGAAATTTCGATTCACGTTTTGAAAATTTTCATTTTAATCTTTATAAAAGATTTATCGACGAATTTTTAAAAAATCTGGCATAAATGTTCATGAAATTTCGACGCCAGATTCGAAATTAGCAGCCAGGAATCAGCCTATAGGCGACTTTTCACGAAACTTAGAGACCATACGTATATAGCATCAGTAAAAATTTTCACACGGGATCGGAACCACGACCGTGGAAGGGCACCACTTCATTATGGAGGGGTCGGACGGAAGCACGGAGCCCGGATTTAAATTCCTAGCCCATACAAACCCCTAGGGCCCATTTTACGGCTGGGGAACGTCGGAATAAAATTTTCCCACGGACTCACCTCCCAAAAACCGGGTTCGGCGCAATACAGGTCGTGGTTCACCTGCTACATTATATCTGCTATTTTTCCTGAAACCGCCACCCCCTAAAACCGCCATAGGTAAATTATCGCCAAATTTAATCGACGATTTTATATAGAAACCTTTTTGACCCCTAAAGTAACTTTAGTAGTTTAGTTAAGTTGTGGTGCCCTTCCACGGTCGGGGTTTTCCGACCCCGTGGGAAAATTTTTACTGATGCTCTGGCTTTTTCCTAGGCAAACATTTCTGGGGGGGGGGAAGTCTGGGAGGGGTCCCCCCCCAGGTCTGGGGGGGGGCTCGGATTTCGGGGGGGGGAAGAAAAATTTTTAGAAAAATGTCTAAAAATAGCTATTTTTTGCTGCTGAGCTAAAATATTCACTATTTTTAACTTAAAATAGCTAAAAAATGCTTAAAAATAGGTAAAAATCCGGCGAAGCCGGAAAAAAATTTCAAAATTTGCCCTCAATACCCTATTTTTCCGGGCACTTTAGGGTAGGGAGGGGGGTTCTGGGAGGGGAAGGCCCGAATCCTGGGGGGGGGGCGATTCTGGGGGTGCGACCCAAGTCTGGGGGGGGCCCCACCCCCCCCTGTAGGAAAAAGCCAGATGCTATGTATGGTCTCTGAGTTTCGTAGAAAGTCGCCTATAGGCTGATTCCTGGCTGCTAATTTCGAATCTGGCGTCGAAATTTCATGAACATTTATGCTAGATTTTTTAAAAATTCGTCGATAAATCTTTTATAAAGATTAAAATGAAAATTTTCAAACCTTGAATCGAAATTTCGGCACTGGATTCGAAATCAGCAGCCGCGAATTACCCTATAGGGACTTTTCACGAAACTCGGAAACCACACGTAGCATCAGTAAAAACGTTTCTCGACAGATAAATTTTATATTTCAACTGCCGGTTTCTTACAACAATCTTAAAAGTTGTAAAATTTTCCGCTAAGTATATATACGTATATATACAGATGCCGATTAGCTTCATTAAAATTAAAAAGTGTGAAAGCTACGGCAGTGGAATTGTTTGCTATTTTTTAAAAATTCTGTACCCCGTTGCATGGTTTGTGGGTTTATATATGCACCCACTCAGATTTTATACCTTTTGCACGAAGACATTATATACCTATATATATACGTATTACTCGACGATCTGCACGTTCTAGAAAGGGCACGCAATTGTTAATAGATACAACACCCCACAACAATACAACTAGATACAAATGGATACAACACCCCCTTCTGCTGTGCGCACTTTTTCAACAAATTGCGCAGAAAATTTTGCTGCAGTGCGCAGAAGAACGCAAAAACCTAAGCCTAAGCCTACCACAGCCCTGGAGCTCTCCCCGCCAAAGGTCCCTCGACTCTCCACCCCCCCCCCCTGGGCGGTGGGGTGGAGGCCGGGAGGGGACCTCTTCGTCTTCCCCAAATGGACATGTCCCAACCCCAACCACACCCTCGGAATTTTGGAGGCAGACCCCCACCCCAAAATGGCCAAATCTCAGACCCACATACATAGTTTCCTCAGCAATTTCGAAAAATGGTCAAAAATGCACAATTTTTGTTTTTTACGTTTTAGGCGTTTTTACACCGTTTTAAAGCGATTTTAAGCCAAAATTTGAGAAAATTTTTCAAAAAATTACCATTTTTAGCCAAAATTAGCTTGCTACATATATATATATATAACTGTTTGGGTCCAAAAATCGTTGGGGGGTTAGGGGGTGGCCGAACGTTGGGGGAGGGCAAGTCAAAAAATTGCCCGAAAATTTTGGGGGGAGATGCAGCATGTCAGAACATTTTGGCTATTTTCTTGCTAATTTGCTAGTTTCGTAAGCCCATCCGAATGTACAGATTATATATAAGCTTTAAAGCGATGTATTAAAGCTCATTCCAACTCTCAAAATTTCGAAGGTTATAGCGAAAAATCACCACAAAAGCGGTGCACAAAGGGATACCAGCACCAAAGGTGGTGATTCCTTTTGGTCACATATTGTTAGTTGACAGCGAAATTTGACGGAACTTAATGAAATTTTACGAAACTTTCTAAAATACGTTCGTTTAGCGTTTTAACACCATCCGCGTTTGACATGACCCAAGAAAACGAACTTAGTAATGGCACAGATAATGATATTGAAGAAGATTCGGCTGGTCTGACTGAGGAGGATATTCTAGAAGTGATTCCGCTGGAAGATAATATCACGGGCGCATCTGGTGATGAAAGTGATTACGAAGAGACTGATGAAAACGGAGGTAAATTTTGTACTGTATATATCAGTATCAGCCAAAGGCATGGTTTGCTAATCTTGTGGGCATTTATATATATTTGCAATTTGTAGTTTTTGTGATTGACGTTTGTATGTGTATCATAGGGGTCGCGGCAGCGACCCCTATAATATGTGTGAAAAGTGGCTGGAGACAGTGTAAAATATGCTGCGCAGAAGCTGCGCAAAATCCTGCGCAGATCCTGCGCAGATTTCATGCGCAAATTGTAGAGCACATCGAGTTTAGTATGTCTGTGAAGTTTCAGCCCCGTATCACTTACCGTTAAAAAGTTGCGCCCCGGACCGGTTATGGCGGCGATGTTTTTTTTCCGGTTTCTCCTATTTGATGGTTGTATTGTACATAATGTTCGCCGCTTTCACGTGATCTGCAGCGGTGGGCCAACCTAAAGGGCTATAGGGTCTAGTAGTACCCTCTAAAGAATTTAAGAATCACAACTTTTTTTGCGCCGCAGCTGCGCCACAGCGCCGCAGTGGCGCCGCAAAGTCGGCTCATAGCGAAAAGTGACCATTTTTGTGGTCATCGCTCAGGTCGAACGTTACGAGCTGGAGCTGATTTCTTTTTATATTCAGAAATTACATATATTGAACTAACTAACGGTCCAGGTTGCGTTTCTCTATCACTTCCCTAGCGACCACAGTAGCCCGTCAAAAATGGCGAAAATTCGAAAAATGAAAAATCGAAATTTCTCGCTCTCGCTATCTATTCAACTTTGAAAGCTCAAATCTTCCATACAATGGTTTTCTGGCACGGAGAATCGATTCCCGCAGTCAGTTTTACCGTCACACTGGCCCATTTTGCTGGGCTGGTTCCACTTTGCCATCGGGAGGGTCAAGTCGGAAACCGCTTCCTGGAGGTCCATAGTAGGCTTTACCTGGCCTCTCAAAACTTTGTCTATAGGGGTTTTCTGGTGCGCCCAGCTCATTCCGGGTATCCGTTTTGCCGTCCGACGTACCTATTTTGCTGGGCTGGTTCCACTTTGCCGTCAGGAGGGTCAAATCGAAAACCGCTTCCTGGAGGTCCATAGTAGGCTTTACCTGGCCTCTCAAAACTTTGTCTATAGGGGTTTTCAGATGTGCCCAGCTCATTCCCGGTATCCGTTTTGCCGTCCGATGTGCATATATTGCTGGGCTGGTTCTACTTTGCCGTTTGACGGGTCAGTCGGGTGGGAGGGTCAAATGGTCGAAAATAAAGTTTTTCAAAAGTGGTCAATTTGGTATCAAATGAAAGCCCTAAGTGAGCTGAGCAACTTTTGTCATAGAACTGCGTACCCAAACTGGCTGTAGAGTGCTGTGGTGGGGTGGGGACTTAGGCGATTTTGGGTCAAAAATAAAATTTTTCATAACTGGTCAAATTTGGTATCAAATGAAAGCCCTAAGTGAGCTGAGCAACTTTTGTCATAGAACTGCGTACCCAAACTGGCTGTAGAGTGCTGTGGTGGGGTGGGGTGGGGACCAGGGGCGTATCCAGGATAACCCGAAAAGGGGAGGGTCCGGACCTAATTTTTCCTCAAAAATGGCCAAATTTGAGCCAACAATAGCCGGAAATTTAAAAAATCTTCCGAAAAGGGGTGGGTCCGGACCCCCTGAACCACCCCCCTGGATACGCCCCTGGTGGGGACTTAGGCGATTTTGGGTCAAAAATGAAATTTTTCAAAAGTGGTAAAAGCTGGCATCAAATGAAAGCCCTAAGTGAGCTGAGCAACTTTTGTTTTTAACTCCGTGCCCAAAGTGGCTGTAGAGTGCTGTGGTGGGGACTTAGGCGTTTTTGGGTCTAAAATAAAATTTTTCAACAGCTGTCAAATTTGGTATCAAATGAAAGCCCTAAATGAGCTGAGCAACTTTTGCTGTCGGATTTATATATGCCTTTCTTAACCGGAATTTAAAGGATAGACATCGGCCCAACACACATATTATCCTCTTTTGTGCGGAGCATTTTTGTTACTTGTATATATGTATATATTAGCTGGTGTTTTGTGACTTTTTAGAGTCCTCAAACAGCCTACCCTTGTCAATCGCCTTGACAGAGTTCAAAGGTCACAGTAAAGAGGGAACATCCAACCAGGTCTTTGTGGTTGATATTCCCAATTGTGCGAGCCAGTCTCCGTCTTCTGCCGATGATCCGATTCTTCTGATCGCTGCCAGCGGTGGGGAGGATGATCGATCTTTCATTTGGAATCTGAAGGATGGACAGATTTTGAGGGAATTTGCTGATTTCAAAGATTCTGTGACATGTGTGAAGTTAGTGTTCTATGTTTGCATACGTGTCCCATAAAAACTGCTGTGTTTAGAGGAGAGTCTGCAAGGTTTACAGTACAGCTCAAAACAAAGTTAATTCTTTGCTAAGTTCGTAAACTCTCCGAACTTCGAGAAGCAAGCGACATTTCGCTAAAATTAGAGAAGTTCGCGAAATCGTTAGCTAGCTAGTTTGAGGGGTTTTCTCCGTATCTACTAAAAATTTGCTAAAAAATGTTAAAATCTATTTTGGAATAAAGATTTGGTTCCTTCGCGAAGTTCGCTAAGGTTTAGCCAAGTACGAATGATTTCGCGAAATCCTCCAAAATTTTAGCGAATTACGCTTATATTTTAGCGAAGTTCAACAACGTTTTGCGAAGTTCACGAAGATTTTAGCGAAGTTCCTTTAAACTTCGTTAAAATCTTCGCAAAATTCGTTAAGATCTTGGTGAATTTCGCGAAATTATGCGAACTTCGCCAAACTTTAGCGAACTTCGCGGGTGCACCAAATCTTAACTCCAAATTAGATTTTAAATTTCTTAGAAATTTTTGATAGATATGGAGAAAACCCCTCAAATTAGCTAGCTAACGATTTCGCGAAGTTCGCTAAGTTTTTCACGAAGTTCGCTAACTTTTTCGCGAACTTCTCTAAATTTAGCGAAATATCGCTTGCTTCGCGAAGTTCGCGGAGTTTGCGAACTTCGCAAAAAATTCACTGTATACAAATACACTGTAGCTCTCTGTGATTTGAACATCTTTTTATGTGTGGACTTTAGCGCGGCGGTAAAGGTAAAAAAGGTAAAGGTTTACCCCAAGGTATATCTCCGTCCCAGGCCCGCACCCAGGATTTTGAAAAGGGGGGGTTCAAGGAAAAATGCAACGGGGGGTCTGGGGGGGCGGAGTCCCCCAAAAGTTGAAGAATTTTTGCATATTTGCCCAAAAACAGTACATTGGACGTTTATTTCTTGCAAAAAGCGGAAAATTTTCTAAAAATATCTGTTTTTGCCATAAAAATAGCAAAAATTTTCTGTGTCATCCCAAAAGGGGTGTCTAGACCCCTTGAAGCCCCCCCCCCCTGGGTGCGGGCCTGCTCCGTCCTGCCACAGGACATGTGCTCATCCCCGGATTCTCAGCCGTAGAGCCAGGAGTGTCACCTCAAATGATGACTGCATCCGTGGAAGGGGGGGGGGCGGCCCTTCTACACAGACTCCTGTTACCTTCCCACCGTAGTGGTACCCATTTACCGACCAGTTAAGGATGGATAACTGTGTTGGCTAGAGTCGGGAAAGCTTTGTAGCCTCCGGGGATCGAACCACCGACCGTAGATTGGAAGTTCTGACCAGCGCCTTGGACCACTCGGCCATCCCGACTCAGTCCGATATGCGGGAAAAAACCCATCGCCAGTGTGAATCACCCATATTGGTCCCAACATGGGGGTCAGACAGGGTCAACTTTGGGGGGGTCACCCTGAACTACTGGAAAGACTTAGCCCAAAACGGATTATAGTTTCACAGAGGATATGTCTCGAACTTCACAATGGTGTATGCAATTTGGCTCTAGTATCTGTGGTGCGACCTGGGGGTGACCTAGACTCGACACTGCTCCAGAGCGACCAGAGGAGAGCTGGTTTCCTGGTCTGGAGAGCACCTTGGAGAAGGCGCCCAATTGGGCCCGGGTGGCCGGGCAGAACCCACCCCTGGTGGCAACAAATGGCTCTCATCTCCCCTGGCTCCTGTTCGGGGCCCATCTCCTGGAAGGAGGTTCCTCCCTTGGACTGTCTCGAACTTCACCATGGTGTATGCAATTTGGCTCTAGTACCTGTGGTGCGACCTGGGGGTGACCTAGACTCGGCGGGAAAAAACCCATGTGCGGGAAAAACCAAATTTCAAAATGAAGTTTTTTCCAACCATTAGCAGCAAAGGAAAAATTCATGCATTTCTTAGCTCATCAAAGCCTCCTGATTAATTTGGAATAGATTTTACCCGGGTTCAACCTTCTATGTGTGGTCCAGGTAGCCAAAATCTCTCATGGTGCCATTTCAAGCCAAATTTTCCAATTTCCTCAAAAATCGCTAATTTTTCACTAAAATAGGTCGGATTTGGCTTTAAATGCAATAAAAACATGTTTTCTATGTGATAGGATGCTTAAACCGCAGTAATTAAGCAAATTTCAAAAATTTCCAAAATTTGCCTATGTCATAGAGGTCGCGGTAGCGACCCCTATAATATGTGTGAAAAGTGGCTGGAGACAGTGTAGAATAAGCTGCGCAGAAGCTGCGCAAAATCCTGCGCAGATCCTGCGCAGATTTCATGCGCAAATTGTAGAGCACATCGAGTTTAGTATGTCTGTGAAGTTTCAGCCCCGTATCACTTACCGTTAAAAAGTTGCGCCCCGGACCGGTTATGGCGGCGATGTTTTTTTTTCCGGTTTCTCCTATTTGATGGTTGTATTGTACATAATGTTCGCCGCTTTCACGTGATCTGCAGCGGTGGGCCAACCTAAAGGGCTATGGGGTCTAGTAGTACCCTCTAAAGAATTTAAGAATCACAACTTTTTTTGCGCCGCAGCTGCGCCACAGCGCCGCAGTGGCGCCGCAAAGTCGGCTCATTGCGAAAAGTGACCATTTTTGTGGTCGTCGCTCAGGTCGAACGTTACGAGCTGGAGCTGATTTCTTTTTATATTCAGAAATTACATATATTGAACTAACTAACGGTCCAGGTTGCGTTTCTCTATCACTTCCCTAGCGACCACAGTGGCCCGTCAAAGATGGCGAAAATTCGAAAAACGAAAAATCGAAATTTCTCGCTATCTATTTAACTTTGAACGCTCAAATCTTCCATACAATGGTTTTCTGGCACGGAGAATCGATTCCCGCAGCAGTCAGTTTTACCGTCAGACCCACCCATCTTGCTGGGCTGGTTTCACTTTGCCGTCGGGAGGGTCAAGTCGGAAACTGCTTCCTGGAGGTCCATAGTAGGCCTTACCTGGCCTCTCAAAACTTTGTCTATAGGGGTTTTCTGGTGCGCCCAGCTCATTCCCGGTGTCCTTTTTGCCGTATGACTCATCCATCTTGCTGTGCTGGTTCCACTTTGCCGTCTGGAGGCATGTCGGAAACCGCTTCCTGGAGGTCCATAGTAGGCTCTACCTGGCCTCTCAAAACTTTGTCTATAGGGGTTTTCTGGTGTGCCCAGCTCATTCCCGGTATCCGTTTTGCCGTCCGACGTACCTAGTTTGCTGGGCTGGTTCCACTTTGCCGTTTGAAGGGTCAGTCGGGTGGGGGGTCAAGTGGTCGAAAATAAAATTTTTCAAAAGTGGTCAAATTTGGTACCAAATGAAAGCCCTAAGCGAGCTGAGCAACTTTTGTCATAGAACTGCATGCTCAAAGTGGCTGTAGAGTGCTGTGGTGGGGTGGGGTGGGGACTTAGGCGATTTTCGGTCAAAAATGAAAGTTTTCAAAAGTGGTCCAATTTGGTACCAAATGAAAGCCCTAAGTGAGCTGAGCAACTTTTGTCATAGAACTGCATGCTCAAAGTGGCTGTAGAGTGCTGTGGTGGGGTGGGGTGGGGACTTAGGCGATTTTCGGTCAAAAATGAAAGTTTTCAAAAGTGGTCAAATTTGGTACCAAATGAAAGCCCTAAGCGAGCTGAGCAACTTTTGTCATAGAACTGCATGCTCAAAGTGGCTGTAGAGTGCTGTGGTGGGGTGGGGTGGGGACTTAGGCGATTTTCGGTCAAAAATGAAAGTTTTCAAAAGTGGTCAAATTTGGTATCAAATGAAAGCCCTAAGTGAGCTGAGCAACTTTTGACATGGAACCATCCACCAATATTTGCTGTGCTAAATAACGTCACGTGCCCATGAAACTTTTGTCTTTACTTCTTCAACCGGAATTTAAAGGATATATACCTAGTTATATTTATTATATATTTAAAGGATATTTAAAGTATCATAGGGGTCGCGGCAGCGACCCCTATAATATGTGTGAAAAGTGGCTGGAGACAGTGTAAAATAAGCTGCGCAGAAGCTGCGCAAAATCCTGCGCAGATCCTACGCAGATTTCATGCGCAAATTGTAGAGCACATCGAGTTTAGTATGTGTGTGAAGTTTCAGCCCCGTATCACTTACCGTTAAAAAGTTGCGCCCCGGACCGGTTATGGCGGCGATGTTTTTTTTCCGGTTTCTCCTATTTGATGGTTGTATTGTACATAATGTTCGCCGCTTTCACGTGATCTGCAGCGGTGGGCCAACCTAAAGGGCTATGGGGTCTAGTAGTACCCTCTAAAGAATTTAAGAATCACAACTTTTTTTGCGCCGCAGCTGCGCCACAGCGCCGCAGTGGCGCCGCAAAGTCGGCTCATAGCGAAAAGTGACCATTTTTGTGGTCGTTCCTCAGGTCGAACGTTACGAGCTGGAGCTGATTTCTTTTTATATTCAGAAATTACATATATTGAACTAACTAACGGTCCAGGTTGCGTTTCTCTATCACTTCCCTAGCGACCACAGTGGCCCGTCAAAGATGGCGAAAATTCGAAAAACGAAAAATCGAAATTTCTCGCTATCTATTTAACTTTGAACGCTCAAATCTTCCATACAATGGTTTTCTGGCACGGAGAATCGATTCCCGCAGTCAGTTTTACCGTCAGACCCACCCATCTTGCTGGGCTGGTTCCACTTTGCCGTCGGGAGGGTCAAGTCGGAAACCGCTTCCTGGAGGTCCATAGT
>JASAND010012807.1:0-40025 GCA_030248195.1 Trissonchulus latispiculum
ATAATTTTTGCCTACGCAATGTCCAACTTTTCACAATTTGAGAATTTTAAAAAACTTCTTTACGTCTGGAAAATATTAAATAAAATAAAACAACAAAATAAGATATTTACTCATTTCATTAATAGACATTTATTACATCTTCAATGCAGCGTCATCCTGTATTAGGGCGATCAGGGCGAATCCCTGTGTGTAGCTTGCAGTTTTTAACCGATTTTCCTGAAATTTAGCTTGGATCCATTTCAATAAATTATTGACCAAAGACAGTGTTTCGGTCCAGGTTTTCGTTGTTTCTATTGCTAGCTTGCAATTTAGCCTACAACAAAGTGCTAATAATGAATAGTTAAGCCGAAAAACAGGTATATACCATGTTCGTTTACTGAGACCACGACAGAGCCCAAAAACCTCTGTACATATTTTCAGCAAAATCGGATTCTCTTGGTTTTCCTAAAATCTTGAACAATTTTGGTCAATTTCAACTAAACATTAATACTAAAACAGATAGGTGCAGCAAAATCAAATAGAAAAATGTTTGATTATTAAAATTCAGTAGAGATTTCAAATTTGAATTGAAATGGTTGCCCTTAGAATCACAGTTGGGATAAAAATTGATCCTGTACTGTAATTCTGATGAGCATAACCAGTTGCAGCTAAGCTCGCGTAACATTTGTCTAGATGTTCTTTCAAAAAGTCTAAAAATTCAAATTTTTCAAAGTTTACAGTAATTTTCATGGCAAAATTTGCGCTTTAATTATTCCACTTTTTGGGAAAACTTGAGCTTTCGGTTAGTAGTCCCCTTGATTCGGCTTTTCGTGTTGCCAGCTCTCATACATGCTTCAAATTTGCATTCATAAAGTGGTGTTAAATAACCTACAAAAATAACTTAGAGCCTATTTATAATGATAATTAATTATTTTAATTTAATTAATTTTATTTAGTTAATATTTTTAAACATGCAGAATGTTTAAAACATTTCGTTCGATGTATTTTTATTTTATTAAATAGCCTATTTCGTTGCTTTAGCGTAAATAATTCAGCAGAATTTTGGCGAAGCTTAAATATTTTAGAAGCATTATGAACCGTCCAATGAAATTGTGTGATGCACTTTCATTGGATAGATTATTTTGTCATTTTTAAAGCTATATTACGCGCGCAAAATGTGGCGATAACTATGTAAAGGATAGAAGATTTTAACTCGTTTAACCCGCGTGCTGAGACGCGGGTTAAAATTCAATGTAAAATGTCGTGAGCGAGTTAAAAGAGTTAAATTTAACCCATTCATGAAAAGGGTAGAGTTAAATTTAACTCTGCAGGTTTTTAACTCCACGTGTCATTCACGAAAAGAGTAGAGTTAAAAGAGTTAATTTTTAACTCTTCGCGAATGAGCGTAGAGTTAAAAATTTTAACTCTGCCTAACTCGGCGAGTTAATTTTAACTCGTTTAACCCATTCGCGAAAAGGATCGAGTTAAATTTAACTCGTTTAACCCATTCGCGAAAAGGCCCTTAGCAATTGAAAAGTCGGTAGGATTGTGTAGGTAAAAAAGGTAAAAACTGGCCTTTAACGGCAACCATTGAACCTAGACTTCATCGTCATGCCTAGCTAATGTATGTGTATTAGAGCAACCTAAGAGAAAGTCCCTAGGTTTTGGCTGTGTAGTAAGTACAATATTATGTGAGGCGGGGAGAACCCATTTTTATGATTCGATTGGAATATTTTTATCTGAGCTCTTTGCTTAGTCTAGGGATTTTTTCTTGATTAGATTATTAGATTTTTATTTTTTCCTTTTACTCCCCCTAAATGGCCGAAAGGCAAGAACTTTGAGGGGGGGGGCGAAAAGTTTTCCAAAAATATGCTAAAAAATAGCGCTATTTTTCTAGTATGCACTGCAGAAATTGATTTTTATCACATAACTACGAAGGTTAGTGATCAAACAGGCGAAAATTGAGTAAGAAATCTTCGGTGAAAATGGAGGATTTTTGAAAATTTGTCCTTGTGAGCAAATTTTTTCAGGGTAATATTTGGCAGAAAAAGGGACATCCCTCTGGTTTGCAGGGGAATGTGATTTTGGGAAGAGAAAGACGTTCCGGGGGACTACCCCCCCCCCCCTCTCCAAGGACTAGAATAAGTCCAGGAAATTAATTATGAATTGACTTTTTAGACTACTGTTTTTCTCTGTCGTCACTCCGTTGTCTTTTTGCCTTTTTCTAGGCCCCCTTGCTTATTTGTGTCTGTTTTTTATCAGTGTGTGTGTGTTGTTTTAGGGATTATAATCCACAGTGGATGACGGCTGTGGAAATGATTGATGATGATACATTTTTGGGCTCCGAAAATTGCTTCAACATTTTCTCCTGTCAAAAGGACAGCGCAGCCACCACAGAAGAGGATCGACAAAGGCTACAGGTACTGTAGCTGCCAGGGAATCTCTGAAAAGGCTGGCTTATGCTAAGTCCCACTTAAAATTATTCATTGTTTAGCGATTTTTAGCAGTTTTTACACAAAAAACCCACAAAAATTCGAAAAATGTTTTCCAAAAGTATGACTCTCATTTTGGGTGAGGTTCCCCCCCCATAAAAAATTAGCCAGACAGGGGGTTAGGACAACCAGGACAACAGATTGGGGGCGGGTGGAGGGGCTTAGGTCAACATGAGGTGTGTACATTGTCGTGGTGGGATACAATTCTTACCTATTCCATTTTAAGCAAAGGAATGTAAGCTTCGTAGTGTTGTTCAGGTGCACAGTTGACATCTCTGTTTTTCCTTTTTTTGCGACTACTTCCTATTTTTTGTTGCTGTGGTTTTGGTTGTAGAGATGTGGTTCCTTTCATACGGGTGAGATGATCAATGTGTTTCGTCACGGGTCCCTGGTCATGCAGCAGGCCCTGGAAGCGGGCCCCCCTGTCAGCGGGTCAATTCTCTTTGGCACGGTACAGGGTGCCATTGGCCTAGTCATGCATCTACAGGAAGAGTACTTTAAATTTCTACAGGTATACGTATATGAGACACTAGTGCACAGGACATCCGTTGACTGATTTCGTCTTTGCTGTGCTGTGCTTTTCTATGAACATTATATATATACGTATATATATGTTTAAATTTTGTGGTTACGTCAAGACTCATAACAAATCCGAATCAGGAGAGAGCCAATGCCCACTGTGACTCCTCTTATCCAGGGCTAAACTAAATATCTGGAGCTTCTGTCTGGTTGTCCTTTGTGTGTGCGCTTTCATTATAGTTTTCTTTCTAAATTCTAGTTTTATCGTTCTTTTTTCAGGAACTTCAGCAGCGTGTGGTTCGTCAGGTTCGTGCGGTGGGCAAAATCTCCCACACCGAGTGGCGGTCCTTTCAGACCGAGCGGACGACAGAGCTACCCTGCGGGTTCATTGACGGAGATTTGGTGGAAGGCTTCCTGGATCTAAGTCGATCTGCTATGTCCGAAGTGGTTCAGGGATTGCAGATGGATGACCCTGTGACAGGCCTCAAGCGAGACTGCACGGTGGATGATGTCATCAAAGTTGTGGAAGATCTTGCCAGGACTCACTGATTAATAGTCTTAAATTTGTTGATTGCTAAACTTGACTAACAAACGTTTGTTTTGGTACACTCTACTGGCATTTTTTAGGGTTTTGAAAGTGGGGGGGGGACGAGCCCAAAATATAAATATACCTAAATTTTTAGCGAAAAATTAGCGCTTTAAGGTAAAAATGCAAAACATCGCTGTTTTTAAGCTTAAAATGAGTTTGTAAGTCCATAAATTAGCTAAAAATTGAGAAAGTTTTTGAAAATTTTACCTCACAAGCTTAATTTTTCGACACTTTTGGGTTTCCCCAAAAAAGTGGGTGAGGCTTGCCGAAAAGTGGGGGGAGGGCTCCGAAAAGTGGAGTGGGAACCGATAAGTGGGAGGGGGGTCCTCCCTCCACTAAAAAAATGCCAGCTCTAGCTGGTGCTACACCTGGTTAGGAGTAGTGTCAATGTCTGCTTAATGTATACTTGTGAATTTACTTGTTGACTGGGAGGGGGCTGTAGGCTGACACCGAATAATTTGTCTTCACAGTTACCAGAGGAGTTTTGCAAGGTTGGAGATTTGTCCGTCTCCGGCTATGTGACAAACGCACCCTCGGTAGCTCCATCCTGAGGGAGGTGGCAACCCGTTTTTCAGCAGATTGTTGACACGGGACTGCCGGGAAAGCAGAAATGCGGTAGAACCGGTTTTAAACTCTAGATTTGACAAGATCCTCCGCTTGTAATAACTGGTTTGCAGAGGTTCATAACTCAACTTGTACCGTAGAAAATGTGCTTTTTCTGGTGAGAGAGATGGTTGGGGGGATAGGGGTGGATGGGGTAGTTTTTTGCTGTTTTTCAATCTTTTGTTTCATTTTTTGTGATCACGATTTTGTCATTGTATGATGTCTTTTTCTGATGAATTTAATTCTAAACAAGACAGGGTTTATTTTCAATTTCTGGATTTCGCGATTGTTCCTCCCAAATTCAGCAATAGTACAACTCTTGGAAGGTTTAGATCTCATCCACAATTTCATCCGTGAATTTTTGTTTTGATTTTGCAAGACTAGAGCTATCTGCAGTTCTGATATTATTTAATTTCTTTGTTTTTTTCGGCCACCTCACTAGTGTTGGGATTGGCCGAAAATTTCCATGGTTGGCTTGGCTTGGCTTGGCCGGAGTTTGAAGTTGGCCGGCCAATTGGCCGTTGGCTGTTGGCCGGCCATTGGCCGTTGGCCGGCCAACAGCCAATGGCCAACGGCCAATTGGCTGGCCGTTGGCCGTTGGCCGATGGCCGGCCAATGGCCGTTGGCCGGCCAACGGCCAATGGCCAACGGCCAACTGGTTGGCCGTTGGCCGCTCGTTGGCCGTTGGCTGTTTCTTGGCCGTAAGCTATTGGCCGTTCTTTAGCTATTTGTCAACGTTGGCGAGCTGGAATTTACTATTTTTATTCGTCTACCGTGCTTAATTAGGCGTCAACTTAATTAAACTTCATTTCAATAGTACAATTTACAATTTACAATATTTGTAAAATAGTTTTTCCAAACATTTAGCTCCAGCAAGCTATAACTCTGTTTTAATTTTGCTGGAGGACCGCAATAAAGTGATGAGATGTTCACCGCCACGTTGTTAGCACACTTAAAATTTGCATGCAGTTAGCAAATTTAATTGTAAAATAACGCTAATAACGATCAAAATTGTCAATATCATAGTGAAAATCTGTAGTACTGTATCTAATGTAACGTTTATACAGCAACATGTTTACGATATTATGCAGCAAAATTAAATTTTTCAACTCAGTTAACTCACAAGATCAGTAAATTTGAGCTTGGCCAGCACTCGGCCATTGGCCAGCCAACGGCCAACGGCCAGCCAATTGGCCGTTGGCCGTTGGCCGGCCAACGGCCAATGGCCGGCCAAGCCAACTGGCCGAGATTTTCTCGGCCAACGGCCAATGGCTTGGCCGGCCAATGGCCGGCCATTGGCCGCACCGGCCAATGCACAACACTACACCTCACCCCAGTTGGTGTTCCGGTTAGGGGTAGTGTCAGCTTGTTTTCAAAGTTTGTTGGGGTGTGGGGAGCTGACACTGAATAACTGCAATCGCAATTATCCGAGGTGTTCTCCAAGGCTATCGAGGCGTTCATTACTTCAACCGTAATGAAGGCCCCGTGGCAGCGCTCACCAAGCAGGCGAATTTCTTTGTTGCTATTTATTATTGTTAGTTGAAATCTTTTGCGTCTATTTAGCTTTGCATACGATTGTATACGTTTGTAAAACGTATCTAATACTTGTTTGCTGTTGTCATCAATTAAAGTGCTTCTGACTGCTAACTTGTCACCTGTTTATTTGTTTCTTGGGTTTTCTCAATTAGGCACATCTGATCCCGTTTGCTTCAAAATATTTTTAACCAGGATCTTTTTGCAGATAATTTTGAAAAAATTTATCCATTGAAAGAAATAGTTCTTGTTGTTTTTCCTGTCTGATTGCATTACCAACTTGTTTTTCCCAACTAATATTGTGTGTGTTGATTGTTGTATATTTGACCACTCGTTGCTGAAAGTAAAGTTTTTACAGTACATATGTATTTTGGAGTTTTGTTAGGATTATTGCTAGCATCACTGGCCTTGTTTAAGGTGATTGAGGATTTGTTTGAATATTGTACTTGGACTTTCAGCTTCAAAACTAGGTAGCAATATGTGCCCCATTTTCGGCTGCAAAATATTTTTCAGATGAAGATTATGAGGATTGGATATCAATAAAGCAGCGTTTGCGGTCGAAAAGAGCCTTTCTGGGTGTTTCTCTCCATGTTTGGATGGAGAGGTTGCTATTTCATTCCCGAGCGGGGGGGGGGTGAAGTACGATTTACGAAGATTAACAAACAGCTAATTTGATTGAGAACGATCGACGGGGTCTTCGGCCGTCAAGATTAGTGTATTTTTCAGAGGGTGGGGTGGGAGCCCGAAATTACCTTCCCTTACTAAGTCGTCCTTCCCCTTACTTACTTATCCACCGGGGTTTTGACTGCTCAAATTTTTTTCCAAAAGTGGTTTTTTCAAAAAGTTTTAACACATTGCTGTGATTTTTCGTGAAGGTATGCCAAATATTCTAATTTTGTCTTTCTCAGAAAATCAGTGCCCCCAAATCCCTGAAAATGCCGCGGTTACGACAGCAGTATGGATCAAACTTGTCTTGTCGTGTCAAGCGTTAACACTAACCTGGCTATAAGCAAATTGCTCAGCACTGATTTGCAAAACATGGTCCAGGTGACGGCATGACGTGGCTGGCCGATCGCAGACACTATTTGACAGTTTTGACGAACCACTTTAGTTGTTTTTGTGCCAAAGAAAGGTAAGGTTTCCGTGTTGGGCCGTTTGCCCCTCCGCTATCATTTTTGTGGCACTCTTGTAAGTATTAATACAAGTCTGGAGTTTCAACTACAACAATACAACTTTCATTCAGTTCGCCAAGTTGGACAAACGTCGACAGTCAGTATTTATAACCCGTTGATGTCGGATGAATCATACGCCCTCAGTGGCCTTTGTCGGTTTTTTGTTCGGAGCAGAGTTTAGCTGCAGATTAGGGCATGTTCTCTTTTTACTTTACTTTGGCTACGTTTTGAAAGAATATTTCCACTAGAAAATTGGAGCATTTTTATATATCGCAGCTTTCTGCTGACAATGAAGAAAACTTTGATCCCTGTTCGAGCACTGTTCAAATGAGTCAAGTGTCGGCCAGCTGTTGCAGCTGGTGTTAGGAAATATGCAGATAACGTATAGGGTATTTCACCTCAGTCTCTGTGCAACCCAGATAAATAACGCCATTTATATGAAACTAGCATTGCGAATATTACAAATATTTTGGTTTCCCTTGGTGCCCGCCCATTGCGATTTGAAGAAAATCTAATTTCGAGCACTGGGGGTGAGAGTAAACATAAGACCCTATTGGAGTTTGACTGCAGACCTTGGATGCTTGATCTGACAAGAGGATTTGAGTGCTTGATCTGACAAGAGGATTTGAGAAAACTTTATGATAGCGCGGACTCGAACCACTGTTCATCTGAGCGGTACCAAAGTCCGTTAACCACTCGGCCATGCCTGTACTCACTTAAAAACCTTTTGTTTCAGGAGAAATATCTTTGGCAGTTTTTGTTGTCCTTTGTCCTGTGCTGGATGTTCGGTGCTTCATTTTGAGTGCACCTCGCTATCTGTGAGTGTTGATGGCAACTCGTTCCGTTGTGAAGGGAGGCGCTCGTGCAGTCGGTGAACACCTCAAGACTCGGGAAGTTAAGCCTATCTATTCCGCCAATGCGCATGAGGCACGCATACATATGCTGAAATCCTATAAGCTTTGGTATGTGACGTAGTTTGGATTGTCACAGGGGATTTAAAGGGTTGTAAAGAAAGAGGGTTGGGGACTAATAATTTAGAAAAAGAAAATAGGAAATGGAAGTAGAAAAATGGGCGGTGAAAAAATAGTAACTGTGCAAACGGTCACTAACTGTGCAGAATTTTGTAACTTATCCGAAAATCTTTGTGTATAGTGTGGGTATGCTAGGGATTAATGTCCTAAAAAGCGACAGCTCTAGTTCACCTTTTTTATAAGAAAAATTGGGCCAACTGCTGAAGGAGCGCCAACTATTGAAGTTTGCATACAAGCAGTTTTTTGCTGTTGTGCATAGATTACACTGTTTTAGCTAACATATTTTAGATTTGCTAAATCTAGCTTAAAACATGAAATTCCAGTACGGAAATGTTTTTAAAAATCATCCTGAAAACCGTCATTTTCTGTCATTTTTCGGTTACGAGAGAAGACCCGCTTCCGCGGGGGATCCGATTTCTGGGTCCGATGTTATCAATATCTAAACCCGGGTTAAGTCGCTAACCCGGGTTAAACCTGTGTGTTAAAGATAGGCTACTAAACCCAGGTTTGGGAATTTACTCAACCCGGGTTTAGGCGTTGATAACATCGGTCCGTTAGGAAAAGTCCATCACCGTTTATCTGCTTGCTTAGGTAGATGTCCGCCCTTCATCATTTTGTACATTCCGTCCGTGGTGGATATGTGCAACTCTTCTGCTTCCACACCTTCTTTTTAGCTTTCTTTCATCATTTTTATTTGGCTTTGTTTAGTCTATTTTAGTTATTTATTATTCAGTTTTATTTTGTCTGTTTTTTCTGTTTCAGGATGCGCATGCTCCCAGGTCTGAAGCACTTTCATCGTTGGTACGAAATCCCGCTGGGGAACCTGAAGGCTGCCGTCAAGGCCCAGTACCTGAAGAACGCCCACGTTCGGGATCCGCGGGCCATCGACCTCCTAGTTCACAAGGCCAACATTGAACGCTACAATACAGAGTCGGGCAACAATCAACCCTACACAGTGCTGAGTGTCCTCTTTCAGGAGTCCATTGAGCCCAAACCGAAAGACTTTCTGTCTAAATTTTTTGCCGGGAAAAATTAGCTTACCTACTGTATACAGTTTCTTTGAACTTTTTCTATTGTAGTTTTCCACTATTTCTTGGAACTGATTTTGACGTGATAGAGTGAGATTTCTTTCTTTTTAACGCCTGTCGCTACCTTGCGCCGTAGTTTGCTGGCTTTTCCCCTCCATTTCTTGTCCCAGAAAACATGAAGGCTTTCTCCAGGGCTCTCCTATTTAATTACCATAATTTTAGCAGAAGCAGTATGCTGTCGTCAAAGTCTATTGGCATGTTGAGTTCCCGACTTGTTTGCACTAAAGGCGATCGGTTATTGTCTCCTCCAGCTGTGCGTCCACGATTTCATGTTGCAAGCAGCAGTAGCAGTAGTAGCAGTAGTAGTCTTGATCCGCAAGAACTGCGCCATTTCGGGCGGTTCTCAGCCGAGGAGTGGTGGTCCGAATTTGGTCCTATGCGCCCCCTACATGCCCTAAACGGGCTGCGAGTTCCTCTGGCTGTCAGCAGTGTCCTGCCTGGGCTCTGCTCGCCTGCGGAGGCAATGCCCTTGAAGGGCTGCAGTGTTTTGGATGTGGGCAGCGGTGCGGGCATTCTGGCCGAGCCCCTGGCAAGACTGGGCGCTCAGGTGACCGGCCTGGAACCGGTCCCAGAGCTGGTCCGGATTGCTGAGGCGCATCGCCAGCAGGATGGATTTTTGTCTGAGGTTTGTTGTAATTTTTGACACTTTTTTGCTATTTATTATCTTTTCATAAAAGAACGCATGATACTGGGTTTATTTCAGGCGAAAAAAGTGGGTGGGGGAGGTACAGAAGGGGGAAATAAAACGCTCTAAAAATGCCAAAAATATAGTAAAAATAGCCTGTTTTCTATACTGCTATAACTATGCTAAAAAAGTGCTCAAAAATTGAGTTTGAGTACCAAAATAGATGACTTTTGACCAAAAAATTTCGGCGAATGCGAATCCGAAAATTTTTTGATTGACCAAAATCCTTAAAATTGAAAGAAATCCTTAAAAACTTTGAAAGAAACACTGGGTTTATTTTACTGGGGGGGGGGCCCCCCCCCCCCCCCCCCCACTTGTTGGGTTCCCCCCTCCACTCGAGCACCTCCCCCCTCGGCCCCACCCCCACTTTTTTGGGCTTCCCCCCCACTCACCCTAAGGTGCCCAGAAACTGCCAAATTTTTAGGATAAATTTTCAAAATTTTTCCGGCTTCGCCGGAAATATTTGGTCAAAAATCGCCTTTTTGGTGCTAAAACTTGATTTCTGAGCACACTTAAGCATAGTTATAGCAGTGTATGTGGAAAACAGGCTATTTATACAGCATTTTTAGCATTTGTGGCCCTTTTTATTCCCCCCCCCCCACTTTTCGACCTCCCCCCCACTTATTTTTGCCTAAAATAAACCCAGAAACATAGCATGCTTAACAAAAAAATCGCCCCAGCCTGACTCACAGGAAAGTCACAGGGACCCAATTTTTTGCATGGTGATAGCCACACATCTCGACATTACCGCCTGTGAGTTTAAGTCCCTAGGCCCTCTTCATGCGTTCAGGGCAGATTTTTAAGTGAGGCTACCCAAAAGTGACCTCAAAAACTTTCATGACCGAAATTCGAATTTCGGCTGCTATTTACTAAGGGAATACCCTAGGAATAACCCCTTTGTTAAACCTTTAGCAAAAAATGACAGACTTTCGTCTACTGCAACTTACTTGTAGGTCGTTGTGGGTACTTGTAGGTTGTGGGAACGAAACTGGGGTGGTTTTCGCTAACCCGCGTTTATTTTGCTAACTTCAACTCGTGAAATAAATCAGGGTTAGCAATTTAACGGATTTCGGCGTTGATAACATCGGCCCCAGAGAAAGCAAATGATAAATGTTAGTTTAGTCTACTTTATGGGCCTATCACGATAACTACGGAACGAAAAGTGGCACAATTAATTAATCACGCCGAATGTTTGGCGTAACTAATCATGCCGAGCGGTTCGGCGTAATTAATCAATTTCGCTGAAAATTCTGTAGCCTGTTAATTTAAATTGCACATAATTCATGCAAATACATTAATCTCTCCGTTCAAATTTTTGCCATAATTAATTTCACCGAACGGTTCGGCATGATTAATTTCACCGAACGGTTCGGCATGATTAATTTCACCGAACGGTTCGGCATGATTAATTTCACCGAACGGTTCGGCATGATTAATTTCACCGAACGGTTCGGCATGATTAATTTCACCGAACGGTTCGGCATGATTAATTTCACCGAACGGTTCGGCATGATTAATTAATTGCTCCACTTTTCGTTCCGTAGCTGTCGTGATAGACCCATTATGTACATGTGTGTGAATTCTATATAAGCACAGTAATGTACAGTATAAGTACAATGTGTTTTTCTATTTTTAGGACAACCCCCGCTATTTGCCTCTGTCAGCCGAAGAGCTTTTGCATCAGCAGCAGCAGCAACAACAACAACAGCCCGGTTTTGACTTAGTGATTGCTTCAGAAATTCTAGAGCACGTCTCCTCCCGGGAGAGCTTTCTCAGATCCTGCTGTGACCTGCTGCGGCCAGGTGGCGCCCTGATTCTCACGACCATAAATCAGACTTGGACCTCCTATGCCCTGGCTATTGGGATGGCAGAGTATGTGCTGGGCATTGTGCCGCCGGGAACTCATGAATGGGCCAAGTTTACCACTCCAGAGGATTTGTCCCGGATTTTGGTGGATCAGATGGGACTGGGGATCCGGCTAATCCATGGGATGAGATATAATCCGCTGTGGAATCGTTGGTCTTGGTCTCAGGATTTGAGTGTTAACTATGCTCTGGTCGCTCGCAAGCCTACTACTGCTGCATTTTCTTCTTCTAACTCATAGAATAGACCACCTACCTATCTACCTTTGTCAATTTCATAGAATAGACTGGATTTTGTGAGGGAAGCTGTTTATTCTGCCTCGTGTGTGTAAAGTGATGCTAGTACCAACTCTATACCAATTTGTTGTATTGTTATGGTTTGTAGTAGTACGTACTATTACGATATGTGCGTAGGAAGCTGTCTGTTTTCTACTCTGATTTATCAGTGTTCCCAAGTAAATGGCTCCGGTTGGTGTCAAGGTAACGAAAACAATTGACTGTACGAATACTGAGACGGAGTTTGTGTTTGTATGATTCATACATAGGATTATAAGTTTGCATTGAATCCTGAAGATGCCAGACAATATTGTAAAGTAACAGTTGTTCAATCTTGTCATACTACTAGTTTTGGTAGAATGTGTACTTCTGTTTGGTATTATACACAATGTTAAGACATTTAGTAGTTTTGGAATTAAACATCGTGTTATAATTGATTAGGAATTAGGTTAGTTAGTTAGTTAGTTAAATGTGACCCTAATAGGGTTGGCCCGATAAGAAATTGACCGGACCGAGCCCTGGCTTGGCCTGGCCCGGTCTAGTGTCCAGGGCCTGGTATTAAATCCGGGCCGTGTCCAATATCGGACCCCGCTACTAGTTCCAATCTGATGTTAGCTCCAGACTTCAATGTGAACTCCGCAGGCCTGTTCATTGGGTCGGCAGGTCTCGCTGTTCAGCCCAAGCCGGGCCGGTTCCAACAAAAATTTTTTCGTATCCCGCCACATAACCCTTGGCCTATCCTGGAACCCACATGTATGTTTTAATGGAGTCACAGGCTTATAAAGATCTATGTCACTGCGCTAAACAGTCATCTCTCCTTCCTTAATGGAGTCGAACTGATTGCTGTCCTACTACTGAAATTGCAGTCAGGAACTGATGTAAACGCACTGGAATGCAATGGAGTGGATCAAGGAAGATTTTAGAAACAGTTCACTGATAACTAAAGACCACAAAGGCGTTTCTGCCAAAAATTATGACGAACCATTGTTGTCCTAACCCCGATTCCATCAGATCCGAGCCTAGCTCAAGTTTCTATGTCTGTTTTGGTCTTAAGTCGAGCCTGCTCCGTAGTGCACATCTCTGACTGTGGTTTGGGCTTGATTTGGACCTGAGGGGCCTGTTGCATAAAACACGAATAGTAGTCTAATAGTGTTTCAATAGTTCAATAGTCAACAGTTCAATAGTAGTTTCTGTTGCATAAAATTTAATACTAATGAACTACAATTGAACTAATAGTTAATAGTGTTTCAATAGTGGTTCAATAGTGGATTTCAACAGCTTGTTGCATAAAAATCAACACTACTGAACTATTACTATTGAAATTTGCTTTATTTTCTATGAGTGGGTGCGCACTCATACCTGAACAATTATTTTTCAATAGTCGCCAATCTTTCATATTTTAGGGTGTTTATTAGGGTGTTTTAAACAAATTTCTTTTTTAGAAACAAATTGTTTGAAAAAACTTATGATTGCACCGGTTCATCAAAGCGTCTAAATTCAAAACCTCTGACGTTCATAACGTCTACCGACGAAACGTCTGACGACAAGACGTCTATTTATTTTTTCAAAATTGTGTCACGTCAAAACGTCTACACTTTCCCAACTTATGATTCTATACCTATAATTTTTGAAAAGTTCATGCAATTCTGATTTGCTTATTGTTTTGTTAATTTGTCTTAGCTTTTGTCCGCTTCTTTACCAAAAAGGCAACCCTTTAACTTGGGTATGTCCCTTATTCATTCTACAGACTGTTTTATATAATTTAGTTAATTCAATTTATAGAAGCTTTTTATGCTGTTTCCAAGTAGTTCAAAATGAGTAGTATAGTAGGGGCATTTCGCACCCCGCTCACGGGAGTAAATGACCTTTTGACCTTTCCTTCAGTTCACAAATACTTAAGCTTATTCTAAACTACACCAATCTCTTTCTTTCCATTCTTTAATCTCTTTCTTTCTGACCCTCTGAATTCTTCCCCCGTTGCTTGGGAACCGGCGTCGTCCCATTACCGGACTTTCTCGGGCTTTTCAAACTTCTAACTTCAAGTGCTTATATATCTTTTGTGCAGCATCAATCATCATCCAATCAGGTTTCATAAAATTTTTATAAGGTGATTTTCAACGGACCATAACTTTCTCATCCCTGATCCGATTTCGATGAAACTGATACCGTTCGATTCCTCTCCTCGAGCTCTACAAGTCTAGACCCAACACACGTAGTTTCAGCTAAATGAGGATTTTTATAATTTTTGGTGCAGCATCAACAAATCAGGTTTCATAAAATTTTTATAAGGAGTAATCTTTATGGCTTTCTAACCTCTTATTCGATTCTTTCCGTCCCTCTGAGTTCTTCCCCCGGGGCTTGGGACCCGGTGTAGGCCCATTACCGGACACCTACCTACCTAAACTACTAACTTTATCTAACTACTTAAGCCCGGTCCATCTAATGTTTTTGTATTTTTCTGTTTTCTTCTTTTTTATTTTCTAGATACAATCGTTATATACACGTGTGTACACTTGACACTCCCACTGAATGAGCCAACTCCAAAATTGATTGAGCCAAGATTGTTAGGACCTAATATGATTGAGCCACACAAAATTAGGATTGAGCCGCCTTTCGTTAATCAGTAAAATACATTTTATCATGGGAGTGCTAAATGTTACTTATCACTCCCATGATTGATCCATGAGCTGAAACTTTGAGGAAAAAGTAACACATTAAGGCTACTAAATGAGCCACCAATTTATTTGACGTTGTTTACTTTCCTACACAAATAATTTAATTAAGAAATTTCAAAATTATAGCTTAAGTATTACCGATCAATGTAAATTTGCACTAGCTAAGTCAAGGCTTACTAACAATCAGTTTTATTCTAACTGAGGAAGGTTCTGAGTCTGACCTATCTATAGTATATAATATCGTCTGAGAAATGCTGTGAATATTGGTGGAAATTCCTCACCTTTGGAAAGTCGAAGTCTGTGGTCACTAGATTCTAGCACAAATACTTTTTAAAAGAAATTCTGCATAGGAGTGAGTGATATAGGGGGGCCGGGCCCCCATGTGTTAGGGCAGGGGCATAGGTGTACCTGGGGGGCATACGTAGGTGAACCAGGCTACAGTTTACCCCCTGTGAGACCCCCCACGGAGAGGCCAGACCCCCCTCCCCCATACCCGACCTCGACTACTTCCCCCCCAAGCCGAGATCAGACCCCCCTCCCCCCCTAAAATGGGGTCCAAACAAAAGGAAAAATGCTAAATTTTCGCGAAAATTTTTGCAATTTTTCAAAAATTTTCTGAAAAAGTTGTCTAGAAACAGTTAAAAACGCTAAAAAATAGGTGTTAAAACGCAATAGGAGTGGTTTTTGATTAGATTTATGTCGAAAATAATCACTTTTATGTCCAAAAAGAGCCATTTTTAGCTGAAAAAATTTGGGTACAGTTTGGGTACAGTTTTTTTTGAAAATTTCAGATTTTTGAGACCCCCCCCCCCAAGCCAGATTTCGACTTTTTACTCCCCCCCCCAACCCAAACAGGTGGTACACCTATGCTGGGGGGGAACCCCTCCCCCCAAATGGAAAAGTGCCGACCCCACCCTCGAAATTTTGGAGGCAAACCCCACCCCCAACCCCCAAATGGCCAATTCGATTTTTCCGGACCCCACCCCACCTCAAAACGGCTGACCCCACCAATCCAAATTTCGGCTACCCCCTCCCCCCAACGATTTCTCAAGGTACACCTATGGGCAGGGGTGGGGGGACCTCGCAACCGAAATGACAAGTGTTGGCGACCCCCCTCAGATTTTCAGATTTTGCAACCACCCCCAGATTTTTGGGCAGACAGTGGCCAAAAATGGCAAAAAAATTGAAAATTTATGGGTTTTGGGCAATTTTGGCTTACCCACTCCCCCAACCTCCGTCACAACCCCCCCCCCCCCCAGATTTTTTGCACAGCCACACCTATGGAGTACCCACCAAAAAGATTAATTTCCGCGACTTTCCCCCATATTTTGCCCCCCCGTCCCGAGTTTTGGCCAAAAATGGCTGAAAAATCCAAAATTCAGAGTTTTTTGCCAATTTTAGCGGACCCCCCGCCCCTACCCTCCGTCGGAAGCCCCAACCGCAGATTTTTTGCCCCGACACCCTGAGACAGACAGGTGTAGTTGGTGAAAAAATCAGGGGGGTTCGCCGGGGGAATCCGCCGCCAAAAATTGCCAAAAACCCAATTAAATTTTCAAATGTTTTGCCAGTTTTGGCCAGTTTTTGGCAAAAAATGGGGGGGGGGACATGTCGAGGTGGGTCGCTACAATTTGTCATTTTGGTTGGGAGTACCCCCCCAGCACATCTAATGCCCTGAGCACGAAATTCACAGCATTTCCATGAAAAGGCGCTGTTTGAGGTGTATGTGTATATACGTATATATATATATATATATATACATGATTTACGTATATATTTCGGTATTATTCGAGGAAGCTGTTGTTTGTACTCTGGAAAAGGATTGGATTTTCTTAATTTCAATCCTTTTCCAGGCCAGAACTCAGTTCCTCAATTCAACAAACAGGATATATAATTTTAAATATGCATTTATTCACTGTGGAATCAGAATTATCATGGGCCACTTGCTTTCGTTGGGTAAGTATTTTTGTTTTTGATTTGTTGTAGTTTTGTATTTTTTGGCCTTGCCGACTAGACTGCCCGCAAGTATAAAATATTTTAGAAAAGCAACATTAGTTTCATCGCATGCATTAAAAAGAGAAAATGTCAAGCTACATTTTGATATAAAAATGGCTTCTTAACTCCAAATGTTGAATGAGTAATAATGGTGCAAACTTTATGTGACCAAAGGGAATCACCACCTTAAGCCATATTTTTTGAAAACCTGTATGGTCCCATGAGCCATAGTCTATTTTTTCGCTGCCCGGCTATGCCACCTATGCGGTCGGCCAAATTTGGCCTCCGGAGCTTTTTCGGCCAAAATACGACAATTTTGTGTTACGGCTGCAGGGCTCTAGAAAGCACATAGAGACAAGAGGTTTGTTGCTCAGGCCTGTTGCGGTTCCGATGTTGCCTATTTTTGAGGCAATCCTGTTTATTCCTATTTTCAGCTAAAGTTTCTATTTTTCATTCAAGCGATGAAAATGGTTTTGCTGAATGGAGCACGAAATCATACATGGGCAACGTCTCTCTCCTTACAGGGCTGGCATTCTTTTAGTTTTAGATTTTGCCATGCTGCACGTGTTTTTACCGTGTCTCAAACACAGCACAGCACAGCAGTCGATAACAAGCTATTCATACGTCATACTTAGATTGTTGAAATTTGGCATGCAGTTAACTTGAAATTTGGCAAGTTTGTCTAGTTGCGTTGAGTATTCGGCTGTCACGGTGATCGAACGGGTCTCTAAGGTCCACACAGCGCCTTTCACACCCATTTTATAGGGCGCGTCCCCTAGGGTGTAAAAGGGTGTAATATGGGTGTAAAAGGCTCAGCGCGGCCTTTAGAGAGTCGTTCGAGCATCGTGCCAGCTAAATACTCAACGAAACTAGACAAATTTGGTATCGTTGGAATCAGCACGACGAGTATAACGTCATACACTTCGCAGAAAAGTTTTGGTGAAAATTTCCAACTTCGAAAATTTTCGCTTCCGGACAAGTTAGGTCCGTTTATTTCCGTGTAAGTCAGGCTTGGAAAAATGCAATTTTCTGTCGGAGTGTTAGAACGATTTGGGCATTTTCAGCAGGTGAAGTTTGGTTTTTCTGAACGTATATACCCCGAAAGTGAACCTTTTTGATTTTGCTAAAGTTGCGAAAGCTTTTTCCTGCCCGGCCAGTCATGCCATCTGGCCGGACGGCCAAAAAGGCCAATTTTGTGTCAGAGCTGCAGGGCTCAGGGAACAAGCTAGAGACAAGCGGATTGTTGCATAAGAAACTTTGTGTTGGGTGTCATGGAATACCGAGGGCAACAGATGCCCTACACATACATACAATCCGCTTTGGTCTAGGCCTTTCCAGTAGTTCAGGGTGGCCAGACAAAGTTTGTCAAATTTCGGCACTTGGACGGACCAAAATTTTCGAAAATTTCAAAGTTCCCAAAAATTTGCAGGGAAGCAGCGGGAGCGACAATAATGCAGCCACTTGGGTTATTTTCGATGCTCTTCTATGACGATTCTTATCGATGCTGACGATATTATATACTATACTCTCTTATGTCAGACGACCCTTCCTCAGTCAGAATAAAACTGACTGTTAGTAAGCCTTGACTTAGCTAGTGCAACTTTACATTGATCGGTAATACTTAAGCTATAATTTTGAAATTTCTTAATTAAATTATTTGTGTAGGAAAGTAAACAACGTCAAATAAATTGGTGGCTCATTTAGTAGCCTTAATGTGTTACTTTTTCCTCAAAGTTTCAGCTCATGGATCAATCATGGGAGTGATAAGTAACATTTAGCACTCCCATGATAAAATGTATTTTACTGATTAACGAAAGGCGGCTCAATCCTAATTTTGTGTGGCTCAATCATATTAGGTCCTAACAATCTTGGCTCAATCAATTTTGGAGTTGGCTCATTCAGTGGGAGTGTCAAGTGTACACACGTGTTATATACAACAAATATGTACACTATTAACAGTAGCCCTGAAGAGGACTGTTGGGATAAGGGGAGCAGAGATGGAGGCGAAGTTTGGTTCCCAGGGTTTGAGCAAGGCTGTCGATAAGTGGAATTTGTTTCTGGTCAACCATCCGAAGGTCTACCAAATCGGGCCCTTCTAAAACTCCCAAAAATGGTAATCCAAAAGTTCCTTTAAATTGAAAAGTAGCCGATCTTCCATCCTCGATAGCTGTTTCCGGGGTGAAGTAACTTGGCGCACTGTAGTCCCAAATTTCCACGTCGTTACCTTGAACACTAAACCAACACCACCAAAACATTTTCGAGAGAGCTTTTACAACCGACCGTCCACCACGACAGAACGAATGAGACTGATCCATTTTCCGAATTTTGCTCCTTTTATAGATTTTTGTCAATTCCCAAGAGGGTAGTTAGCGGTCCCCAAGGGACCAAGATCAAATGCACCGACCGATTAGGTCATTAATCAAACTCGACAAACGGTCCCAGGAGGGTAACTAAGATACAACTCGATGTGGTCCCAGGGGATAACATATGGTGAGCGTGTGCAAAAAATAAAACTTAAGATGGCGTCGTCCCAGGGGAAGGTCGATGAGATTGAAACCAGCTTACTGTCCAAACTTGATCACGATTTTGAGTCACTCCTACCTTACGTCTAGCCCACAGTTTTCAACTTTTATAGATATCCCCTTTATCTGTCTTGCCTTGCCCTAATTTCGCAACTACCTTGGTTTTATGCTCCGAGTCACTCCAATATTACTCCAAGTATACTTTTTTCTAATGACCTGGCCTTGCCCTTTCCTTCCTAACCTTAATCTTCCGCTTCCGTAATTTTGTGCTCCGAGTCACTCCAAAGTTACACCGTTACTACTCCGAGCCAACACCGAGGATACACTGAGCATACACCGAGCTTACTCTATTTATGTTTTTAAATCTAAATTGTTTTCAATCGGACCCGCCCTCGTCGCCTTCTGTTTTTTCTGGTAGTACCATCGTATCTAGGTCGACGTTCTTTTCAATTGCTCGCTTAAGGGCCTCTTCATTAGAAAATTCATGTTCGTAGTCTACCTGCTCATCCATAATCTTTTCGATAAGTGGGTCGTCAAGGAACTGTTTGCATCGTTGGATGTGAGTATAGATCAACCTGTTTAACTCTGCCCTAATTAATGGTCTAAGTTCGTTGTAAGCCTCAACCTCAGATGTAGCCTCAGAATTTCCGTCAGTAAGGTACTCTTGGGTTAGTCTGCCCATTCGTCGTTGGTATTTCTCCTCAGCCCGGCGAACAAGCTCACCCCAAAATTCTCCAATCGGTCTTATCTTACTACCCGAGTCACTACCTCTTGAGGACTCCGTACTTACATCTGACTCAGACTCATCATAGTCCGGTTTTGCACTGTGAATATTTTGAACATGACGCTGGAGGTTGAACGCCCTTGTGAAAGTCTGACCACATTCACCACACTGGTATGGTTTATTGTATTTGCAACTAGACATCATTGTTAGAGTTAAGTATTCTGCCTGCTTTTATGTACTTTGTCTTTGGTGCTTTTATTGATTTCTCTTGGTGCTTTTATGTACTTTGTCTTTGGTGCTTTTATTGATTTAGAGTCACTCCAAACCTACTCCGAGCTAACACCGAGTAAACACTGAGCATACACCGAGCTTACACCGAGCCGTGTCAGTAATGGTGGGGATAATTTTCGAGTAATGTCACAGAACAAGGACTGATTTACGTTTTTATTGATTCACAGTACTCGAAGTTAGTCATGTCTAGATTGGAGAGCCAATTCGACGCGACGACTTCGAGTACTGTGAATCAATAAAAACGTAAATCAGTCCTTGTTCTGTGACATTACTCGAAAATTATCCCCACCATTACTGACACGGCTCGGTGTAAGCTCGGTGTATGCTCAGTGTTTACTGGTGTTGAGCTCGAGTAGGCTTGGAGTGACTCTAAACCAGTAAAAGCACCAAAGACAAAGTACATAAAAGCACCAAGCTACATCCAATAAAAAGCACGACGACAAAGCACATAAAAGCAGGCAGAATACTCAACTCTAACAAAGATGTCTAGTTGCGAATACAATAAACCATACCAGTGTGGTGAATGTGGTCATACTTTCACAAGGGCGTTCAACCTCCAGCATGTTCAAAATATTCACAGTGCAAAACCGGACTATGAAGAGTCTGAGTCAGATGTAAGTACGGAGTCCTCAAGAAGTAGTAAGATAAGACCGATTGGAGAATTTTGGGATGAGCTTGTTCGCGGGGCTGAGGAAAAATATGAACGATGAATGGGTAGATTAACCCAAGAGTACCTTACTGACGGAAATTCTGAGGCTACATCCGAGGTTGAGGCTTACAACGAACTTAGACCATTAATTAGGGCAGAGTATAAACAGGTTGATCTATACTCACTTCCAACGTTGCAAACAGTTCCTTGACGACCCACTTATCGAAAAGATTATGGATGAGCAGGTAGACTACGAGCATGAATTTTCTGATGAAGAGGCCCTTAAGCGAGCAATTGAAAAAATGTCGACCTAGATACGATGGTACTATCAGAAAAATCAGAAGGCGACGAGGAAGGGCCAGATTAAAAGCAATTCAGATTAAAACACATAAATGGAGTAAGCTCGGTGTATGCTTAGTGTGTACTCGGTGGTAGCTGGGAGTAGTATCGGTGTAATACAGGAGTGACTCGGGACATAAAATTACGGTAGCGGAAGGTTAAGGTTAGAAAGGAAAGGGCAAGGCCAGGTCATAAGAAATATCAGAAAAAGTATATCTGGAGTAAGATAGGAGTGACTCAGAGCACAAAAGCCAAGGTAGTTGCGAAATTAGGGCAAGACCATACAGGTAAAGGGGATATCTAGAATAGGTGAAAACTGTGGGCTAGACGTGAGTGACTCAAAAATCGTGATCAAGTTTGTACAGTAAGCTGGTTCAATCTCATCGACCTTCCCCCTGGGATGACGCCACCTTAAATTTTATTTTTTACCCACGCTCGCCATATGTTATCCCCTGGGACCACGCAGAGTTAAATTTTAGCTACCCTCCTGGGATAGTCTGTCGAGTTTGATTAATGACCTAATCGGTCGGTGCATTTGATCTTGGTCCCTTGGGGACCGCTAACTACCCTCTTGGGAATTGACAAAAATCTATAAAAGGAGCAAAAATCGGAAAATGGATCAGTCTCGTTCGTTCTGGCGTGGTGGACGGTCGGTTTTAAAAGCTCTCTCAAAATGTATTGGTGGTGTTGGTTTAGCGTTCAAGGTAACGAGGTGGAAATTTGGGACTACAGTGCGCCATGCTACTTCACCTCGGAAACAGCTACTGAGAATGGGAGGTCGGTCAGTTTTAAATTTTAGGTGGGAAGTTTCGTATTGCCATTTTTGGGGATTTTGGAAGGACCGGGCTTAGGTTAGTGTATATTATGGATTAGGTTTAGGTAAGTTAGGTAGGTAGTTTGAAAGTAAGTTAGCTTAGGTAGGTAGTTAGTCCGGTAATGGGCCGACGCCGGGTCCCAAGCCCCGGGGGAAGAACACAGAGGGACGGAAATGAAAGAATTGGGAATGCAAGAACTTAATGTATGAAAGGAGAGGTTAATCCTGACAAGTCGGTTTTTTTCTGGAATTAAGCCTGTGGGCAGCATTCCGATTTCTATATTCAAACTCACCGCATAACAAGGTGGACTTCAGAGGCTTCGTATTGTCACGAATACTTGCATTTAACAAAAGAATACAGAGGTTGCCCGGGCCAATCGGTGGTTTAATGGATCGGAAATATGCCTAATGAAATGCTGACAAGTCGGTGTTGCCCTGGAATTAAGCCTGTGGCCAGCAACCCGATTTCTTTATTTAAACTCACCGCATTACAGGGTGGACTTCACAGACTTCGTATTGTCACGAATACTTGCATTTAACAAAAGAACGCAGAGGTTGCCCATGCCAATCGGGGATATAATGGATCGGTAATATACCTAATGAAATCCTGACAAGTCGGTATTGGCCTGGAATTAAGCCTGTGGGCAGCAGCCCGATTTCTTTATTCAAACTCATCGCATAACAAGGTGGACTGCAGAGACTTCGGATTGTCACGAATACTTCCACTTAACAAAAGAATGCAGACGTTGCCCAGCCCAATCGGGGGTTTAGTGGATCGGAAATATGCCTAATGAAATCCTGACAAGTCGGTTTTGTCTGGAATTAAGCCTGTGGGCAGCAGCCCGATTTCTTTATTCAAACTCTCCGCATAACAAGGTGGACTTCAGAGACTACTTATTGTCACGAATACTTGCAATTAACAAAAGAATGCAGAGGTTGCCCGGGCCAATCGGGGGTTTAATGGATCGGAAATATGCCTAATTAAATCCTGACAAGTCGGTGTTGCCCTGGAATTAAGCCTGTGGCCAGCAACCCGATTTCTTTATTTAAACTCACCGCATTACAGGGTGGACTTCACAGACTTCGTATTGTCACGAATACTTGCACTTAACAAAAGAATGCAGAGGTTGCCCATGCCAATCGGGGATATAATGGATCGGTAATATACCTAATGAAATCCTGACAAGTCGGTATTGGCCTGGAATTAAGCCTGTGGCTAGCAACCCGATTTCTTTATTTAAACTCACCGCATTACAGGGTGGACTTCACAGACTTCGTATTGTCACGAATACTTGCATTTAACAAAAGAACGCAGAGGTTGCCCATGCCAATCGGGGATATAATGGATCGGTAATATACCTAATGAAATCCTGACAAGTCGGTATTGGCCTGGAATTAAGCCTGTGGGCAGCAGCCCGATTTCTTTATTCAAACTCATCGCATAACAAGGTGGACTGCAGAGACTTCGGATTGTCACGAATACTTCCACTTAACAAAAGAATGCAGACGTTGCCCAGCCCAATCGGGGGTTTAATGGATCGGAAATATGCCTAATGAAATCCTGACAAGTCGGTGTTGCCCTGGAATTAAGCCTGTGGCCAGCAACCCGATTTCTTTATTTAAACTCACCGCATTACAGGGCGGACTTCACAGACTTCGTACTGTCACGAATACTTGCATTTAACAAAAGAATGCAGAGGTTGCCCATGCCAATCGGGGATATAATGGATCGGTAATATACCTAATGAAATCCTGACAAGTCGGTATTGGCCTGGAATTAAGCCTGTGGGCAGCAGCCCGATTTCTTTATTCAAACTCATCGCATAACAAGGTGGACTGCAGAGACTTCGGATTGTCACGAATACTTCCACATAACAAAAGAATGCAGACGTTGCCCAGCCCAATCGGGGGTTTAGTGGATCGGAAATATGCCTAATGAAATCCTGACAAGTCGGTTTTGTCTGGAATTAAGCCTGTGGGCAGCAGCCCGATTTCTATATTCAAACTCACCGCATAACAAGGTGGACTTCAGAGACTTCGTATTGTCACGAATACTTGCATTTAACAAAAGAATGCAGAGGTTGCCCTGGCCAATCGGGGGTTTAATGGATCGGAAATATGCCTAATGAAATGCTGACAAGTCGGTATTGCCCTAGAATTAAGCCTGTGGTCAGCACCCCGATTTCTTTATTTAAACTCACCGCATTACAAGGTGGACTTCACAGACTTCGGATTGTCACGAATACTTGCACTTAACAAAAGAATGCAGACGTTGCCCAGGCCAGTCAGGGGTTTAATGGATCGGTAATACGCCTAATGAAATCCTGACAAGTCGGTGTTGCCCTGGAAGTAATCCTGTGGCCAGCACCCCGATTTCTTTATTTAAACTCACCGCATTACAAGGTGGACTTCACAGACTTCGGATTGTCACGAATACTTGCACTTAACAAAAGAATGCAGACGTTGCCCAGGCCAATCGGGGGTTTAGTGGATCGGAATTATGCCTAATGAAATCCTGACAAGTCGGTGTTACGCTGGAATAAATCATATGGGCTGCAGCCCGATTTCTTTATTCAAACTCATTGCTTAACAAGGTGGACTTCAGCGGCTTCGGATTGTCATGAATTCTTGTATTTTAAATAATTTTAGTTTAGTAAGATTTAGTTCAGTAAAATTTAGTTTAGTTTAGTAAATTTAGTAAAATTAGTAATTTAGTAATTTAGTAAAATTAATTTAATTAATAGTAAAAGTAATTATAGTATAATATAATATAATATAATAATAATAATAATATAATATAATATAATTATAGTATAATTAATAGTAAAAGTAATTTAGTAAAATTTAGTTTAGTAAAATATTTAAATATTCCGAATATTTTGTTTAGTAAAATCATATTTTGAATTAGGTTGTTTCTTTTTCATTGTAGGCTAGGGTGCTCCGACGTTAGGTGTCTTTGACATACACACGCTCTTAGAACCGTTGCAATCTTCTTTATTGTTCCAGGAATTTACTCGTCGGGAGTCACACTCCGCAGAGTGTACTTTCTACTTGTATTTTCCTGTGAGATTAAAATTGTTTGTCCAGAGATACACAGTCTAATCTCTACACTAGTATTCGCCAACATCTGACCAACATTGGCCAACGTCCGGCTAATATAGGGCAATATCTGGCCAACCTTGGCATAAGATGACCATAATTGGACAATCTCTGGCCAGCAATGGCCTTAATTGGGCCAACATTGGTCAGCATCTGGCTAGCATTGACCAACATTTGGCCACGATTGAACAATATCTCGCCAAAATCGTCCATGTCTTGCCAACAAAAGCAACCCGAAAGCGGTGTACGTTTCAAATATCTGCCCTATTTTCGGTTTTCTCACAATCTGAATTTCGCGAGATCTTATTTACGGAAAAGAGAACTTGCACAGTCGATTCCGGCAACTATTCGACAGATTCATCACATAGCTTTTCTGCCTAAAGCACATTATCACTTCCCTTGCTACAGGGTCTCTCAAGATGAACATGCCGCAGGACAACTTAAAGAATTCTACATTACAACGGGCGTTAATATTTTAACAACAACATCATGATTAGTCGACTGAGTGCAGCACCGGATCCCCTCCTGCGCCAGGGGTTACCAGGCGCAGACAAAGTGACCTGTACAGACGAAGGGGACCAGCTAAGTTTCTTTAATTTATTAGAAATTCGGCTTGATTTCCGGTGACTAACCATTTCTTTAACGCCATGCACAGGTTGATCGGAGGGGAATGTTGATGTATCCTCTGCACACATCGACCACAAACACGAAAGTTGGGATCCTTAGGATCCTTATTCGAACGATAGATCTACTCAGACAGTCGTTCGTGCCGGCGCCAGCAGGAGCCGCAGATAGCAATTCAGGGGAAACCTTGAATTCCCCCCCCCCTTCCGGCAATTTACCGAGCATGTGCAAGGGGCGGCCGCCTGCTTGGTGAGCGCTGCCACGGGGCCTTCATTACGGTTGAAGTAATGAACGCCTTGATAGCCTTGGAGAAAACCTCGGATAATTGCAATTGATGTTATTCAGTGTCAGCTCCCCACACCCCAACAGACTTTGGGAACAAGCTGACACTACCCCTAACCGGAATACCAACTGGGGTGAGGTGGCCGAAAAAAATTAGTTAGCATCTTACGTGATAAGTTTTAATGTCAACGTAAACAGCATGCATTGTGCATACAATATACTGCAAGTATTCATGAAACCTAGCCCAGAAATTCATATTCAAATCTCATTCATATTACTAGGAATTTTCTTTCAGTTAGATACTTTATTCATTTCCTTCTTTCCAAGCCTACTAGTACACATGTGACTGATTTTATTAAAATGGAAGCTATGAATTTCGTTGATCACGGTAAATTTTAGTTAGATACTGACTTATTGTACTGATTTTCAGGCTTGCGTATTTTGTTAAAACTTTTATACTTATTTATACTTATCCTGATATGTTATAGACTCACGTCAGTCCAAGATGGATAAGAATCTTATCCTAAGATTGGAGATAATTTGGTTGTACTATGTGATGAAATGGATCCTGGCCTGTGGCCGATTATATGGTTCAGCACCAGCATACCATGATGCCAAAATGATACCATCAAGGCCGAGCCAAGATACGATGCAGTGTTTGATCTTCTGCTACGTCTGAAAAATCATCAGGATTCAATACACCTACTCTACAATGCCTTGGTGAAATCGGGACAGTTCAAAATGGCGATTAAGATGTTTGAAAGCGGAACGAAAGGAAAGGGTGTCACTTAAAAGATTTTTACGAAGAATATATATTTGGTTGCGGTGAGTCAGATAACTTTTCCTATTATACAAGCGGCAAGACTAAATGCAGCGATGGCCCTTGGGTACTTAAAGTGTGACAACCGCTCAGTCGTATTCATTGAGTGGATTGGAAACTGTATGGTGAAAAAGTGGAATGTGCCTGAGTGGTTCGTATCCCCATGGAATCACCAAGACTGCAAAGAACGCTAATCTTTTTAATCAATATTGTAACTGTCACTACATACCCAATTGTCCAGAGTAATATGCATCCGCTGAATGTAATGCATAATGTAAATGTATAGAAATAAACAATTCGTTGTCATTAATTAATCAGAAACGTAGATATAGGTACTACTGTTTGTACCAAGCAACCAGTCTAATCAAAGCTCAGAATAAATATACATAACTTTGATATGAGAGAACTGTCGCCTGTTTCAATGTCTTTAGTATAGCTATGTTTATAGGTTGGTATATTACCGATCTTGACGCCAATCTCGATAATTTTGTTGATCACGGTAAGTTTTATTTAGATACTGATTTATGGTACTGATTTTCAGGCTTACGTATTTTGTTAAAATTTTATGCTTATTTATACTTATCCTAATATGTTGCAGACTCAAGTCAGTCCAAGATGGATAAGATTGGAGATAATTTGGTTGTACTATGTGATGAAATGGATCCTGGCCTGTGGCCGATTATATGGTTCAGCATCAGCATACCATGATGCCAAAATGATACCATCAAGGCCGAGCCAAGATACGATGCAGTGTTTGATCTTCTGCTACGTCTGAAAAATCATCAGGATTCAATACACCTACTCTACAATGCCTTTGTGAAATCGGGACAGTTCAAAATGGCGATTAAGATGTTTGAAATCGGAACGAAAGGAAAGGGTGTCACTTAAAAGATTTTTACGAAGAATATATATTTGGTTGCGGTGAGTCAGATAACTTTTCCTATTATACAAGCGGCAAGACTAAATGCAGCGATGGCCCTTGGGTACTTAAGGTGTGACAACCGCTCAGTCGTATTCATTGAGTGGATTGGAAACTGTATGGTGAAAAAGTGGAATGTGCCTGAGTGGTTCGTATCCCCATGGAATCACCAAGACTGCAAAGAACGCTAATCTTTTTAATCAATATTGTAACTGTCACTACATACCCAATTGTCCAGAGTAATATGCATCCGCTGAATGTAATGCATAATGTAAATGTATAGAAATAAACAATTCGTTGTCATTAATTAATCAGAAACGTAGATATAGGTACTACTGTTTGTACCAAGCAACCAGTCTAATCAAAGCTCAGAATAAATATACATAACTTTGATATGAGAGAACTGTCGCCTGTTTCAATGTCTTTAGTATAGCTATGTTTATAGGTTGGTATATTACCGATCTTGACGCCAATCTCGATAATTTTGTTGATCACGGTAAGTTTTATTTAGATACTGATTTATGGTACTGATTTTCAGGCTTACGTATTTTGTTAAAATTTTATGCTTATTTATACTTATCCTAATATGTTGCAGACTCAAGTCAGTCCAAAATGGATAAGATTGGAGATAATTTGGTTGTACTATGTGATGAAATGGATCCTGGTCCTGTGGCCGATCATATGGTTCAACATCAGCGGAGAACGAAACATCATACCATGATGCCAAAATGATACTATCAAGGCCGAGCCAAGATACGATGCAGTGTTTGATCTTCTGCTACATCTAAAAAATCATCAGGATGCAATACCCCTACTCTACAATACTGGTGAAATCGTGACAGCACAACCTGGCGAAGATGTTTGAAAGTGGAACGAAAGGAAAGGGTGTCACATGAAAGATTTTTACAAAGAATAAATATTTGGCTGCGGGGAGTCAGATAACTTTTCCTACTATACAAGTGGCGAGACTAAATGCAGCGATGGTCCTTGGGTACGTGTGACAACCGCTCAGTCGTATTCATTGAGTGGATTGGAAACTGTATGGTGAAGCAGTGGAATGTGCCTGAGTGGTTCGTATCCCCATGGAATCACCAAGACTGCAAAGAACGTTAATCTTTTTAATCAATATTGTAACTGTCACTACTTTCCCAATTGTCCAGAGTAGTATGCATCCGCTGAATGTAATACATAATGTAAATGTATAGATATAATAATTCATTGTCATTAAATAATTAGTATTGCAGCCACTGAATGTGATGCATAGTATAAACGTATAGAAATGAACAATTCGTTGTCATTAATTAATCAGAAATGTAGATATAGGTACTACTGTTTGTACGAGTAGGCCAATCGGACAAAGTAGTAAACCTTTAGTAGCCCCCTCTTAACATAGCTCAAAGGTAAAGCTAAAATGTACATTTCGGTGACCCTCTTCCATTTATATCAACCAATCACGTGTATCGATAACGAACTGTGGCAAAAACCAAAGATTCTTTATTTTTCAAATAAAAATTCGGGACTGGTCCCGGAATGTTAAAGAGCACCATATTTGGAAAGTTTCATCAAAGTGCATCATAAAAATTGGAGCCTGTAAGGTTACATTTACACAAAGCGATACCAGCACGTTAAAGATCAGAACGCCGTTTGAAGGCATTGTAAGGCAAAATGATCCCACAAAATCCCACTGATCCCACATGGGATGAGTTTTCAATCCCATCCCATCCCATCCCATGGGATCCCATGGGATCCCATCCCAGATGCCAACACTGATGCAGAGTGCAGCGTGTTACTTTGGTGCAATTCTGTTGAGAATTAGAATTTTGGCAAATAGCCAAACTCGGAATTTTCACAAATTCTGAGTTTAAGAATTTGCCAAAATTTTAATTCTCAACAGAATTGCACCAAAGTAATTCGCTGCACTCTACATTATGTCCTTAACAAGTGTGCAAAATTTCAGAGCTGAGTCTCTTACACAGCGAAAAATTTTTTGGACACAAACTTTTTTAGCGTAACTTTTTCATTTCCTATGTTTAACACATGTCGGAGTCAAGTGTGAAGGACTCTACGGAACGATAGAAGCAATATTTTGCAAAACGCATTTGTCTTGTTTCGCGGACCTATTGGGAGTACAAAATATGTAAAAATGAGCGAAATCGGAGAAGGTTGAAAAATCGCCCAAAAAAAGCGACCCCCCCCCTTAAGTACAAAATCAAAATCACATGAAGTTGGTAAAGTGTAAACGTTTTGAGCCTTAATACAATTTTGAAAAAATAGACATTTTGCCAGTAGACATTTTGTCGTTAGACGTGTCGTCGGTAGATGTTATGAACATTAGACTTTTTAAATTTAAACGTTTTGAAAGGGAACCTTATTTTATGCCCGACTTTGCACGTGTAACAGACTGGGTACCTGTTTTGATCAATTCAGCGAAATGATCTGAATTCGCAAGACTTTTAAAAGAAAATGTTTTAGAACTTGTAGAAAACAGAAAATATGAAATTTGTTAAATTTATTAAATTTTGAACATTTTATTAGAAAATTAATTAACTAATATATTGTATTTCTAAAATTTGAAAACACTGTTTGGAGGATGCGCACGGCCAAATAATCCCACAAAATCCCACCGATTCCACATGGGATGCGTTTTCAATCCCATTCCATCCATGCCTGAACGGGAGGTCCAATTCCACTAATCCTTGTGGAAGCAAATTTGGGTACCCCTTGTGAAAGTGAGGAGTACTTTGAAAGCGATTTTAAGCGATTTTTGCCATTCTTTTAACAAAAAACAACGATTTTTTAGCCAAAGTACGTTTTCCGGAAAAATTGTGATTTTAAGTGAAAAATTCCGCCGAAGCCGGAAAATTTTTGGAAATTTCAGTCGTAAAACCTATTTCTTGGGCAATTTTCTGACCCCTTGTGGCCAATTTTCTTCATTTCTTACCCCTTGTGGGAGTAATTTCGCGACCCCTTGTGGACGACTTCGCCGAGGGGGGGGAATCTGTGATCCCCTGTGATCCCATCCCATGGCATCCCATGGGATCCCGTGGGATTCCATGCCAGATGCCAACACAGGTTCGCCCCCCGAATAATTTTCTAACACCACGCAGAAGGGTGAAGGTAAGGCTGTGGGAGGTGGTAAATAAAATCTATGAGTGTTGAGAAACTTTGCTGATTATTCTTGCTTCCTACACATCGTGTGTGGTTAGCAGTTGCCCTACCTCCTTTAACTGAACACCCATTTCTTTTTCGTGACGATCTAAAAAATCTCCTTAGTAGATGGAGTCCTATTTCTTGCTTGCGTGTTTCCGATTATTGGAGAAAATCAACACTAGCCTGCTAGCCTACAAAATGCTTCTACGTTCCCTGAGATTGTATACATTCGAAGTTTGAAAAGTGTTTCCACAGCTAAGCAAGTGAAGATTATTCCAATGTTTTTAAACTCACAGAATTTGTTTCACACTGTGTGCTGAAAAAGAATTAGGATTTATTGAAATTTAGAAATCTTTCCACGATATCATCTTGATGCCGTTTCTGCACACCGTATCCATATTCGCAACTTGTAGTTGTAGCAGATTTCAGATGCATTAACCGTAGATTAATAAGAAATTAATTGAACTTTCTAATTAGTTAGGAGTAATGAACAATTCCATTCGAATCGGCGTGATCGATGTCATTTATGACAGGTGTCTCGATAATCCCAGCATCACCTGTATCGATTCACAACTGCACGCCTATCGAGAAATCCTCAAAGCTCTACAGCTGGAACCGGACTATGTTATGTTCCCCTCAACTCAGAGTTTTGGCAATTCCACGGGCCTATTTGATGCACTGCTTTCGGGAGAAGTCCACACTACAACCCAACCGTTTATTGTAAACCCACACGATCCCAGAGTGCTACAGTACGCCTATCCGCTGAATCTTGCAAAGCCGCTGACTGCCTTTATGAAGCTTGATATACCGTCCCTGCAGAGCGTGGGAACCACAAGTCTGCTAGAAAGATCGCTATTTGACGCCCCCTTAATACTGCTGCCTATTGTTCTAGTCTTTGCAATAATGCTAACAGTATGGATTGCGGAAGGAGTGTTAGGCCTAAATTCTAGACTGAATGAATATAGTTACTATGCTTTGATCGTTTCCCTAAGATGTCTACCAATGCTAACAACAACTTATAATCTAAAACAGTTTTCTAATGTCTATTTCTCGGGAAATACACAGAAGGCACCGTTTTCGACATTGCAAGAATTATCGGAAATTGCAGTGGAGAAGAATTTTGCCGTAATTCCGGACTTGAATGCTCCCCTAGGTACTGTTGACAATAGCACATTTTATTTCTCAAATTACAAGGTTTCATTTCCAAAGGGCGTGTTGAGACCGACCCAACATTTAGCCAGAGCCTGCCGAAAGGTGGTACTTAACCCAAATATGGTTCTTTTGGCTGAAGCCGTGGCAGTGGAAATTTTCTGCGAAGAGTATACCTGTTTACTGCACAGCATTGATCTACAGGATGTGCCCCTGAAAATGTTTTCCTACGTATTTTCGGGGAAATATGGCAATCTGGTTTCACGGTTTTCTCAGATTATCAAACAGGGAATTGTGGCTAACGAGCTGAAACGATCACAGTTTTTGTACAGTCTTGGGTCCAAGGCCTGTGATGTGGAATCGCAGCTGGAAGAGACGGAAAAAACTGAATTTTTCATGCAATCATTTAAATTCTTTATTTTATTTTCAATCGGTGGATTTATTGCAATTGCGGTTTTTGTGGGCGAACTCGGTCATCATGGACTGCTGAGAATTTATCGGCGGCTGCAGTATCGAATTATGCAAATTAGCCTGTGGAAAAACAGAAGATTTTGATATATATTCTATGTTAGAAATAAAGATATCACCAAGTGTAAATGAAAGGATCTTATCATTTAGTCTTGCCATTATCTGCACAAAGGTACCTGCACAAAGAAAAATAACTTTATTGTGAAACAAGTTGGCCCCAAAAGGGGCAATATTGCTTTGTAGACCTGTTACCATTCTAATCTGAAAATAGTCTTTGATCCTTGCTCTGTTAAACGCTAGAATAGAATCACCTGAGGTTGCAGCATCCTTGACATTCTACAGTTCTCTTAACATCCTTTGACATTATTTTGATAGCAAACTACTAGTACCCGCTGCAATGTCTTAATTTTTTGTGAGTACTTAACAGCTAGCAGACTTTCATTCTGAAAGCATACATAAGCACAATCAAGAGTTTATAATACCAAGAGTAAGACACTCAGCTCTTCCTAATGGAATGAGCTTGCAAGATGCTCGAAACATTAAGGCCGAAATCTCGGGGAGGGGTTTCTCACCGTGATAGCATACAACGCTGACATTTTTTCAAAAACGGGCGTTTTCGACAAATTAAATACTATAACTTGAGTTGGGAAAGTCGTACAGCCAATAATTTTTATATCATTATTTTGTGTAGAACGAGATCTTTTTAACGATATAAAAAATTACATAGTTCGGTTTAGGCAATCCCTCATAAGTTAAGCTACAACGTAAGGCATTTCTAAGAAATGATGAAATTCCCAGAATTTTCGTGGCAAGGATGCTTTATTGCCGGTTTTGTAATAGATTACCTTGTGCCAGCCCGAAAGTGCCGGCTCGTCGCCTCCTTTGAAGTTTGTTTAACTTAGCTTATCTTACGCAGGCATGAAGATCCAAAGCTGCAATTTTCCATACTTGTGTATGATGATGATGAGACGCAAAATGTAGCACAATGGCTTGACTTGATTCATCTCACAGCTTTCGCTAGCCTGGATTAACGGCTCCAAAAGTGTTAAAACTACCCATTTTTTGGTTTAAAAAGGCATAACACTTGCAGACAGTATTTTTGAACGATGACTCAATTATAACTTTCACCCAGCGTGATGAGAGCTTTTAAATGAGCCCAAGTTTGTATTGACCGGAGCAACAATTACGTGCCACACCAAATCCGCTTAATTTATACATATTCGTGTTCTCCTGAAGGAGACGTTAGTAGTGTGCACATTTCGACCCCCATTCCAAGAGGGAATGACCTTGACAGTTTAAAGTCCCTTGAGGTTTGTCTTTGAAAGTTTTCTTTTATTAATACCATCTGTTCTCCCTAGGGCTTTGTTTTGTACCTTCTCCTTGCCGTCCCTCTGTGTTCTTCCCAGGGGGCTTGCTCCTACCTACTTAAGCTAACTGCGCACCTACCTTCCTAAGCGACCTACTTTCCTATACTAAATCACCTTCGTACCTATTTTGTCTACCTACCTACCTAAGCCGTAGTACACTAACTCACCTACCTATCTAAACTATGTACCTATACTTCCTACGTACCTACTTAATCAATTTACACTAAACCAGTCCGGTCCTAGTCTAATACTTTTGTATTTTTGCTATTTCATTCTTTTTTATATTCCAGATAGAGCAAGTATGTACATTATTTACAGTAGCCCTTAGGAGGACTGTTTAAATAAGGCAGGCTATTGTAGACTTTTACCTAAGGCATACTCTGACCCATCTACTAGGCAAACTAATATCGTCGTTTTTTCGTCACGTAGAAATGGTAAAGCTTTTCTAAAATTATTCCTACTGCATTAATTTCAGTGCTGTTTCTAATGAAATTTACGAATGAATCGAACACCCCAGACGCAAGTGAAGTTTCCCCGTTATCAAGAATAATGCACCAATAGTAACTATAATCCATCCTTACGTTTTGGGTGCCGAGTTTCTGCTGCTTTTCTTAATTTAGTCCCTCACTTTCTCTATAAATCCCCAAGACGATTTTCTCCTGGAAAGTCCTTAATCTAGGTTTCAGTTCCAGTGCTACAGTACTTTTCAAACGAATTCACAAAGACTATTTTCTGCTCATCGGTACTCAGTAATATTTCCCTAACCTGTTTGTTTTGTTCAAATTTTGCACGAATTCCTTCTAAAACCACTTTATCCTTTATTAGGTTCCAAACCTTTTCATCGAACCCTTTTATGCTCTTTGCGGCTTTCCTTTGACGTCTAGCGGTTTTTTCTTTAAGAATAACTTTTCTGCTCTCCCAATCATTAAAATGAGCAGCTTTTTCATCTTCTTACCACTGCTAGGAGTAGTACATTTTTCCGTGAAGTCGGAAGGGACTGAAGTGAAAGTTGCTCAGAGGGCAGTAGCCAGTAGAGAAAGTAGCGCAGTCATTGACTGTAGTTGGCTCCATTGTAGTAGAATTTTTTGAGATGTTCTTTAACGTCGTTTATGGTCTTTTCTGTTTTTATGTCTGCTTTCATGTCTGTTTTTATGCACTCCCTTCTTACAGAGTTTTTTGAAGCTTTCCTGTTTTTCGATCATCCATTTCCAAGTACTTTCCTCGAAATCAACTCGAAATACCAGTAGATTATTTTTTCTGGGAGCATGCACAACGAGGTCACATCTCTTTATTCCTGTAAGCCCATCATTCCCATGATTTGATAGAAATATTTATGTCGTCTTTTTAGGACAAGCTTAGTTCCCTGAGAAATTAGGTAGCACCTTCTCCTTTGGAGAACGATTTTGGAAATAGAACGGGATTTCGAATTCTGATCGTAAATTATCTTGATTTCTAAAACCCATGGGTCAGGGTTTCCATTCTCGTATACAATACCGTCAGGACTGCCACCCAGCCAATCTAAGTGAGGAGGAACGCAAAAGCCTGCCGGAAGAACTAGAACTGCATAGTTCATGTGCCGAATGTATGCTTGTCTCCCGTCGTCCCGTAGTGGAGTCCGCAGGCGAAAGCCGGAATTACCTTTCTCTTTGGATTGTTTATGCGGTCAGCAAGATTTTTGGCTGCTTTTTCGGACTTTACCATGGGCACGTCACCAAATTTTGAACTATTATAGTTATTCCCCTCTTACAGTGTTTGAACCAGTTTTTGTTGTCGCTCTAGTCCAGCGTGGACAAAAAGACCTCTGTATATATCACTATCGACATTTATGAAACCAAGCTTTTTCTACCCACAGCACTTACAATAAACTTTTTAGTTGTTCTGAAATGTTTTCTAGGCTAAAGCATGCTATTGGTGCAAATTTGAATAAATTTCAACAACAAATGCGCATTTAAAGCCACAAACATGCGAACCTGAACCAGCTCCTTAAAGCAGTAGAGCTATATACAGTCTGTCACTATCTTTTAATTTATTTTTGTCTGAACTGTTTAACTAACTTAACTTAACTGTGTACTCGGGCGTCCTAACACAACACAAGGGTGCCCTAACGCAACGCAAGGGTGCCCTAACGCAACACAAGGGTGCCCTAACGCAACACAATAGCGCCCTAACGCAACACGCCTTCTGTTTAACTTCACTTAAGGGTGGCCCTAACACAACAGAAGGGCGACCTAACGCTACACCGTCCAAAACTAAAAAGTTAACAGATGTGACTTGGGCGCCCTAATGCAACAGTAGCCCTAACGTAGCATAATCCATTTTGATGTCCTCAAGACAAAATAAACGCTGGGTCTTCCCTTACACTTCACCTTCCTTGAACAGAGCACATCCGGGTGATCATAGAAATCAGAAAAACAAACAAAAGGACATGGGGAAAAGACAGCAGGGAACTTCATGTAAAATAATGAATGATAATATTGCATGACAGGGAAATCACGAAGAAATAGGGCAAACACAGAATGCAAACAAAAAAGGCAATTTTCAACCAGCCAAGTGCAAGAGTCCACCACCATATTTATAAACCAACTCCAACGAAGCCAGCTGATTCAGGAGGTAGGATGGAAGGCACTTAAGTCCTAAGGAGGTAGCTGTGATGACATTGTCCACATTGGAGGTATAGTATTTTATGGCTGGGAAATGCATTACTGCGGGATATTCTGTAATGGGTCCGTCAATTTTAAACTGGCAGCAGAATAGACGCATCTACTGAGAAATCGTATTCGTGCTTGCGTTTTTTAATGAGATTGAGCCGTACGCTAGTTTTCAGCACTGCGCATTCTAAATACACTGCGCTTTGCGAAGTTGAGTTTTTAAATAGAATGCGCAGCTGTTAGGACTAATATTGTCAAGTCCTCAATAGAAATAGCAGCTGCTTACATCCAGCTTATATATAGCTTATATAGCTTTTATAGCTTATATAGCTTATAATATATGATCAAAGTACGAATTCTACTTAAAAATGCTAGACAAATTTTTAGAAGATGCGATTTGTAAAAGATTGCGCACTTGTGTTTATTGGTTTTTAATGAGAACAGTGGTACAGAACAAAATTGCAATGGTTAATTCTAATTAGAATAAAAAGGGCAATTGCGAAGTCTTGTTAGAATGAGTCCATTCTGCTGCCAGTTTAAGATTGACGGACCCATAATAGAATGCGCATGAGCACCCGAAGCCGTGAGAACCGTGCCATTACCGAAACTCAAGGTCAGATTCAGTAAATTTATCTGAAGTTCGATGATCCGGGCAGCAGGAAAGCTGCTGTGGCCCTTCCCAAGAGCTTGATGTGCCTCTGGGAGTCGGGAAGGCAGCAAATCCGGTCGTGGTTGCAGCTCAGTGATAAATAGAGGGTCAACAAAACGTTGCTGGTGGGCATGCAGGCATGCTTCATATCGCTGCTGTAGATACACGACATCTGTAGCAGAGGCCAGCGCCACCAATGCAGGCAACAAGTGAAAGCCGCTTAAAAAACCTTAAAGATTACATTCACAACATGATTTATTCTGTATTCTTCGGAATCGGTATTATTTTAAAAATCCTTAAAACAACTGCTTTTGTAATTTTGCGTTGCTATTGTAAAGTTGCAGTGACTGTTACACATTTGGTATCTGGAAGTCCTGTCCACCGCTCAGTGGAATGTGATTAGAATCTCTCCGTATTGGAGTTGATACATTTCTTAACAAATCTTGGAGCAAGACAACAAACACTGTAACGTTTGTAGTCTATATTGAATAGACTAACTTTTTTAATAGTGAAAAATAACGAGAGAACTGTGAGCTGTGTAGTACGTATTTATCTGAAAGTAAGAACTAAGCTTAGATTATTTAAAAGTTTTAAAACGGGAATAATTGGAAGGGAAATTAATGATCTCAGTCGGGAAAAGTTCAAATCTGCAAGTTGCCTTGCAGCATCCTTTGAGAAATGCCGAACGATTAATTTTTGTATAACAGTATTAAACTTATGTCAAAATTTCGAAAACTTACGTAGATTACATTTTTATATTAAATATATCAGTTTGGAAATTTGATTAAACGTTGTGCATATGCCTACGAAAAATGTTAAAATGTTGAGATAGAATACTTATATTTTACTTTTAGCTGATTAAATCATTTCTATGGCATATTTTTATTTTCTTACATTATACACATTACATTATATATGCATTATTCATATATTACGTAATATTGATTAAAACTACATTGCTTTATTATGTATAATATTTATACAGATTGTCATAAACATATACATTTGTATGGGACTAATTAAACTGGGGATACATTCATCATATTCAGTTTCTTCATTATATCCATCACCATTCGAAATAATAGCTCCCCGCCTTCTGATCTCATACTTCTGTTTTCCGTTCCTTCTACTTCAACGACTAGCATCAACGATTTCTTGCACATGTCCCTTCGTATTTCCTTTAGAAACATCTCCAACTGCTTCAGGAGTTACCACAAGTTACCTGCAGATCCGTTAAGTTTCCTGACCAATCTTCACCAAAAACTGACTTCCACAATTATATTTCTCTAAAATTATTAGTTATGCTTCACTTGAATAGGGACAACATGATATTTTACATCAAGCTGATATCCTGCCAAAACTAATTTGCATACAATGTCAACTTTACTATTTATTACCTTTTTCGATATTTAAAGTCCTGGTCGTTGTTTGTTCCTTAGATATTCTGCAACTATTGACAGTGAGTTTCTAGATTGTTCATGGTCCAATTGGCATCATAAATAGGAGGATCCTTCCATTTCACGAACAAGTACTGTTGTTCTCCCCCGGTTTTCTATTGATAAAATAAATACACTTTACAACTTTGTCTATAATATTTGATCATGTACTAATTAGATTATAAGTTGTTTTTTGGTTTTCGAATTTGCGTCAACCTTGCGTCCCGCTAAGTTTAAGTTGCGTCCGGTTAAGAAATTTTGCGTCCAGGTAAAATTTTGTTTTATCGTGTTTTCTGTACAAAGTTGATTTATTTATACAAATTTTGATAGTTTCTTTAGTGTAACAGTATTTAAACTATTTAGAAAGTTGATGCTGCTTAACAGTAATGCACGAATACAAGGGAACCTATAGAATATAGATGCTGGCAACGTACGCGGCGGGGTCTGGGGGGAGCAGAGTCCTCCAGAAGTTGAAGAACTTATGGAAATAATCCGTAACGGAAATGTTTAGAAGATTTTATTTGGCACCTGTTGCATTTAATGCAATACCTTGAGTAATTTTCAATATTATTGACACATATTTTTCCGACGTTTCAATGTTATATATTGTTAAACTAATTAAAGTATTAAAAATTAATTAAATATTTATGAATAGCATTGAGAAAAAGGTAGTAAATATCAAACATACATTCAGTTTCGAAAACTCTGAAAACTACTGATCCCTGAAAACAGTATTGGAAGTGAGTACCGGGGGTTCTGGGGTGAATCCCCCAGAAGTTGGAGATCTTTTGCAATTACGGATTGAATCCACAATGGGAATGGAAAAGATTAATTTAGCGTCTGTAGCATCTAACGCATTTCGTTCGTAATTTTCGATTGTATTGACACGCATTATTCCGATGTTTCAATGTTATAGATAAACTAATTACGGTATTAAAAATTAATGAAATAGTTATTAAATTAATATCACTAAGAAGAAAGGTAGTAAATATGAAGACACAAATTTCATCTGAAAACTCTGAGAATTACTGATTCCTCGAAAGGTCAGTGTAAAAGATCAGTGGGGGGTCTGCGGGGCGGAGCCCTCCAGAAGTTGGAGATTTTTTCGCAATTAGGAATAAATCCGCAATGGAAATGTTTAATAGAATTAATTTAGTATCTGTTACATCTAACTAAAGCATCTAATGCTATTTCATTCTTTTTGCGTAAATTGCAACTGTAAATTTTTGGTTTTTTGAATAATGTCTGTATCAATAAACAAGACCGTGTATGCGTGTTGTAGTATTATTCTTTGAAAATGTGTTAAAAACTTAAATGTTTACGGTTATGCACATTGTAATGCTTTACTTATTGATGTGAAATTTACGAGTTCAAAAAGATCTATGGATATAGGTGAACAACGACTTAACAAATAACACTGAGAAATGATCTTGTACCTTGGCATTCCATGACAAAGTGATAAATACCAGGGATCTGGGGGCGGAGCCACTGAAATTTGAATTTGTTGTTGCATGACCGAGTCTCTGTCCTTTTGTCCTTTAAGTATAAACGTCTGGTCCTATTAACTTAAAGACAAAAG
>JASAND010012808.1:0-10857 GCA_030248195.1 Trissonchulus latispiculum
TCTAGGTCGCGACGGCTGCAGGCAGCAGAGTAGTCCTATGTTAAGGGGGGGGGGGCTACTAAAGGTTTGCCCCGACTTTGTCCGATTGGCCTACTTTTCGGCGAAGATATAGAACATGGGTGTGGTCAAAAAAATTTCGGGTACTGAGATCTTAGTTGCCTTCCAGCCATGTGCAGCCGTCTGGTTTATGTGCCCGACCCCCCGTTTTTCACAACTACCAACATAATTAATTAAAAATCTCTGCTGGCTGCAAAACCCAAGCTTCAAAGTTGCCATTTGCAAATACGATTCGGCACATATGCCTCTATCAGCAGACAGAAAAATACTAGACATCTTATCTGCATCTAAGGGAATTACTCTCTTCAAAGTTGAAGTTTCGGCAAAAATTTAAAAATTTTTGGCTAACGAAAGGATGATTTTATTACTGGTGCGAGCTATAAGGCTGTAATTTGGCATAAAAGGAGTCCCTATAGCAGTACTGATTTGTGCCAAATGGCAAGAAATTCTGCCGCGTGAAAAAATTTTTATGTCAACTTTAATCTTTAAAAATCGCCAAAATCGCCTTTTTGGGGCAATGGTACCCAGAAAATCGAAAAAATCAAATTTTTTTAAATTAAAATTTTTCAGATATTTGAACTCAGCATGGTCAAAAACACACCCACAAACGATTTCAGCTCGATTAGTGAAGGTCTGCGACTTCTATGGCTGCAAAAAGCCTCTACACTGGATCCGACAGACTGAAAATGGCGGTTTCGGCAATTTTTGAAGATTAAAGTTGACATATAAATTCTTTCACGCGGCAGAATTTCTTGCCATTTGGCACAAATGAGTACTCCTATAGGGCCTCCTTTTGTGCTAAATTACAGCCTTATAGTTTGCACCAGTAATAAAATTTTCCTTTCGTTAGCCAAAAATTTTTAAATTTTTGCCGAAACTTCAACTTTGAAGAGTAATTCCCAGAGATGAAGATAAGATACGGACGTCTAGTATTTTTCTGCAGATAGGGGCACATGTGCCGAATCATATTTGCAAATGGCAACTTTGAAGCTAGGGTTTTGCAGCTAGCAAAGATTTTTAATTAATTATGTTGGTAGTTGTGAAATACGGGGGGTCGGGCACATAAACCCGACGGCTGCACATGGCTGGAAGGCAGCTAAGATCTCAGTACCCGATATTTTTTCGACCACACCCATGCTCTACATCTTCGCCAAAAAGTACGTAAGCCAATCGCACAAAGTCGGGGCAAGTCGATTTTAATAGCCCCCCCCCTTAAAGCGCCATGGACGAAGCTAGTTGCTACCTACACACTGCCTAATTCATGCTATTTGGCAATGTTTCGGACATAAATAAAAATTTGCTTATTGCACTAGAAAATGCGTGGCTAAGCATGCACATCTTCAGTTTATGTCCCTTACTGTCGCTAATAACAAGCGGTTGGAAGTGGTCAGCTTTCTTCGCAGGATTTCCATAAACCTTAATATGGATAGTTTTTCGTTTATATAAATAATACGATTTTTGTCCAGCCGGCTATCTGCCCAGTCTAGAATGGCATCATCCAACAATCAAGAGCCAATAAATTCAATTGACAGGGACGACTACATGGAACATCACGAATTCCAAGCGAGCGACGACGATGTCCGTGGCAACATTTTGAACAGTGACTGTTTCGAATAAACAAAAGACTTTTAAATAGTGAACTAATTGAGGCCTTTTTTATTTGCGGTATATACTTGTAAAACAGAAATTAGCTTATTTTGACTGTTTTAAAATACGAGAGGCATTCAGAAAACAAACAAAAGTGTATATGTCACCGTAAAACTGTAGAATCAGGAATTCTGCAGAATTATTGAAATTTTCAGAAATTCTACAGAATTCCTGAAGATTTCAGTAAAACTGTAGAATTACGGCGAAACTTGACTTATTCTACAGTTTCCCTGATATTTTCAGGGATTCTGTAGAATTCCGTATTTTGTTCAGGAAAACTGTAGAACTATGGTTAAACTTTTGATGTGATGTTGAAAAATTCAAAACATTATAATTGGTTATTTCAAATTTTAATGTTTGGTTGATCGTAAAATGATTGTGAAAGGTTGGCTGACTATATTTAAAAAAACAGGAACTGTATGAGCATTGGAAATTTGAATTTGATAATGAAAATTGAAAATAAAAACATTATTCTACAGAATCCCTGAAAATTTCAGGAAAACTGCTGAATAATTCAAGTTTAACCATAGTTCCACAGTTTTCCTGAACAAAATACGGAATTCTACAGAATCCCTGAAAATATCAGGAAAACTGTAGAATAAGTCAAGTTTCGCCGTAATTCTACAGTTTTACTGAAATCTTCAGGAATTCTGTAGAATTCCTGAAAATTTCAGTAATTCTGCAGAATTCCTGATTCTACAGTTTTACGGTGACATATATACGTCTTCGGACCGCAGTAAACCAATAAGTCACTTGAACATTAGCAATGTTAACGGGAGTTTAGACAAAAGACAAATTATTTACCATTAATGCACTACCAAACAATATTTCAGCGACAATTGCGTAACTGTATGATAACTCAATTAGCCAAAATTAAGCACTCTAGGCTGCAATTAGCTCGCCAATGGCGCTTTGATATACGGCTACCACGCTGCCTACCATCGTAGCGACCTGTATGCGAGGTCATAAATGGTTACATTACACATTTCCCCTTAAAAATTGCTCAATTTTTGCATGAAGTTAGGACTAGTATTGAACCACAATATACATGTCAAACTCCTTTTGGCTTTTGATATCTGCGTATAGTTATGCCCAAAAACTGGTGGAATCTGTGTGTACTGCTGACCGGGAAATTTTTTGTTGTTGAAGTTTGATCTTTGATTCAGCTCAAACGTGTAAAGGGCTAAATACCTAATATTATACCAACAAAAGTGTCTCCATATGACAATATTATGAGCATGAATTAGGCAGTGTAGGTAGCAACTAGCTTCGTCAACGGCGCTTTAACATAGGACTACACTGCTACCTGCAGCCGTAGCGACCTATATTCGAAGTCATAAATGGTTATGCATTTCCCCCTAAAAATCGCTGATTTTTTGCATAATGTTAGGACTGGTATAGAGGTACAACATATATGCCAATGTCCTTTTGGCTTTTGATATCTGTATATAGTTTTGGCCAAAAATATGTGCATTTTCGGGCAGAGCCGAACGAGAACTTTCGGCCTTCGTCGTACATATCTCTAGCATGGAGACAGTTGGAAGGCTCAAATTTTGTATGTAGACTGGGCCACATATCCTTACTATGTGTGCCAAATTTGAGCCGGTTTGGTCAAGGAAAACGTTGTAGCCAGCCAACTAGTAAAGAAACACCCAGTCGACAGAGCCAAAATCGTGAAAATGAGTCAACTTTGAGGGCTTGCTGTGAACGCTACAGGAGGAATTGGAAAAAACGGCAAGTGCCAAAGTTCTTACAATGTCTTCTAGTTTAATATATATCGGAATGAGCGAAATCGATTACCCTCGATTTTTGACTTGAACAACTGGGGTCGAATTTCTCAGAATCCGAGTCATATATATATATATATATATATATAGATGTAGATATATATATATATTGAAATTAACACTACCCATTCTGTTTTTAGATGTGGAAGCCACGACCAAGCAGAGGCCTAACATCGGACCATTACATTTGCCCATTGTTGGTGTCAATTTTACTTGTCCATATGCATAGTTCCCTAGTCAATAAAGTTTCGCTTGATGAATATTAAATTATACTACTGAGTACACTAAAGTAACAATTAGCCTATGTAACAAATTATCTAGCTACCCTATGTAATAGATTATCTACCTACATCTACTAATCTAGAAAGCTATACGTATCTAAAAATCTAAAGCACATCCCCCAGTACAAGGTAGGTACTTCGAGCATGTATTTGTTAGCAGATGTTAGCTGCCTTCGAAGCTAGTTCTCACGCTTTCAACACAACACAAGTCTACATAGGTAGTCAATTTATGGCGTTGCACAAGTGCCTTTATTCCAAGACCATACAATGCAAACAGAATACTGTGAAATCCAATTCTCTGCTACTAAACAGACATGAGAGCTGAGCGCTTCAATGCATAAACGCATGGAATAAACAGAAGTGTTAGATACGGCTTTTAAATAACAAGATTACATCTAATTTTAAACAGACAATCAAGCAGGTAGAAGTTTACGGATCATAATTCACTAAAATAGAAAAGAAAAATAATCGACAAGACAGGAATTTTCAAGCCCAGGTTTCACCAAGAGAGTAATGTACACACGCATTGCATAATGTTGTAGCTGATTAAAAAAGCACTAACGCTTTTCTTTAAAGGACAAATCCAAACATAGACCAAACAAAAACGTCTTCCTAACAGAAACATGTATACAGATGCCGGTAAGGAAACTTACAAAAACAATCAACAAGTATGGCGCAACAATACAGTTCCTAAATGGAACGAGGAGAAAATCTCAAGTTTAGCAGCAGACTATGCTGGGCCATTGGACAAGAGGTTAGCATAAACGGAACGCAGTTGTATACCTGTAAGAGTGTGGACAAATTCCGCATAGCAGCATTCCAATGGAAATTAGGAACAATGTGAATAAAGGCCCTTTTCAGGAAAGAATTAAACGAGTTAAGTAAGACTGAGGTCCGCACAAAATGTTTAACGGACTTAGTTTCCAGCTTGTGCATTATTAGCGAAAGAAATACTTGTTACTCTCCTTCTCCTTCATGAAAAGGCCTTTAAAGACACAAAATCTTATTGAATGTAACTGTACCCAAACCTACTATGATAAAAGGAATAACAATAGGCAAAAACAAAAATAACATGTAGTTAGCCAAACTCTCAAGAAATACATGCATTGTGTAAGAGGAAAATCGGACAATTTAGAACAACTCAACATCAGACGCCAAAGCATATTATAAACATCAAAAGAGTACCAACTCCTTGAACTTTCTAACCACAAGCTATCTGCCTTAGAGATAGCTTATGAAATGCTAAAAATACTCAACAGAAATTATACCTTTCTCATTCGAAAGAACGTGCGCTATGGAACGGATCAAGTCAGTTGTGTATCATGATAACTTAGTTTGCGCACCGTATCAGTTATTTTTGTCTTTTCAAAATTTTTCTTGAACAATTCGTTTTCTGTTTTCTGCTCCTTATCACCCTTCCTCTAATGATTTGGCTGAACGGTTTATCCAGCCTTTTAAAAGAGCTATACTGGCAGCCCAGCCCTTTGCCAGTGCTCTCCCTAAAACAGCGGCACAATTCCTCCTGACCTATCGTTCTGTGCCGCATGCGTTCACAGGAGAACCCCCACTAAACGCTTCCTGGGCAGAGAATTGAATATGGTACGGTCAATTCTTCACCCAGAAAATTCGGAACCCAAACTCGATCAACAAGTTTTGGCTAAAAACAGTTCAACCCTGGGGAATTGGGGGATTTGTGTTTCCGTCATGTGACTCTGCTACAAAGAGCGGCGCCTGTGAATTTCCGTGATAGTGCCGAAGACGGATCATGCACGTTCCGTCACGTTACTAGAATTAATCAACCTGCTTTAAATCAGCGCGAATCCGCTGTTGCACAGTCATTAGGAAATATTCAGAATCAACCAGTGCTTCGCCGATCCAACCGCACCACCCGGCGCCCACTAAAGTGGAACGGTTTGTCTGATCGCTATTACCGCTAAGGAAACTTTCAGGGAGAGATATTGACGTCCTGAAGTCAGAAGAAAGAACTTAAAAATATGTGCTGCGACCTAAAGTACTACTTTATCATATGTTTCAAGTACACTTGATTGAGGAACACTAAACGATTTTTCGGTTCGAATGCTTTGGATTAAGGCACTTTTTCAAGAACAGAAAAATATAAGAATAGCTCAGCTCAAGAAGAAAATCATGAATGCTGATTCTTGTGATTTACTCAAGACAACAGAGCTCAGTAAGCTGAGTAGACAATCGATTTCACTGCTACAAATGTTTCCTGTCAAGGGCAAAACAGTGAAATTAATCACGTATCTTAAATGGCGCAGGCTTACACTTCAACTTAAGGCGGAAAATGGAGCGCAAGGTTTGCCTGAAACTATCATAGTCCGGACTCACAAAAAATGCAAAATCACACAGAACTTGCACAGTTTATGACAAATCATAATCAACAATCTGTCCAGTCAAAATAACAAGAATGAGTAAATGCCACACACAACACACGTTGGTTAAAGGGTTGTTAAAGCCAAAAAAACAATCTTTACCTAGATCTTGCCGAGAAACATTATCATACGTATACCTAACACAACACTGTGACATAGAATAAAGTCAACAAGCATTTTCATCAGCTCAGTTGCAAACAAAAAACTGGAAAATAATTAAGAACAAATAAATAATATGTGTATATATGTAAATGAAGAGAAGCACTAGGGTCCAGTTCAGACTCTACAGTAATAACGCTTCAAGTAGTCAGCGTCGCGCACTACAGAAAACCGGACAATTGGGACGTGACCACTGGGATCCAACCTGCTACAACCCTTGGTTTACTAATCTGACACCCTACCGATTAGGCCACCCAGGCATAATCAAACCAAGCTGAAGTTTGAATTCGAACCCAAAATTAGATAACATGGACCCTTGCGCAATTTTGAATAATATTACTGCATTGCAACCACCATAACAAACGTATCACAAGATGCACGTAGATACGTAATAAAACTCACTGAAAACACCACGGGGATGAGATTCAACTATCATAATTATAATTAAGTAATAACAATCAAATACAGTTTCAGTTGACTTTTCAGAGACGAGACTCAGGATACTGTCAAAAACTTCTTGACTAGACGCGAAACACTGTGCACAAAAATGCACTGCCAAGCCAACTCTGCATAAATGAGCGCAATGATTAAGTAAGACAAGACTGAACATTGATTAATACAAAGTATATACTATCTAACTAGGGATGCACCGGGGCATGGCCCCGGCAGACAAACCTGTCCCCGGTCCCGACCTGGGCCAATAATTAGCGAAATTTCATAATTTTTTTATATTTTCTTTCCAAAATTTCGAAATTTCTAAGGGAATTCTAGTCGAAATCTCTAAGTCTCGCCGGGGCCGCGGTGAGGTCCGGGGCCCGACCCCTGTTGTGGCGGCCCGGGTGCATCCCTATATTCAACAGACAAAAATAGTTAAAATAGTTAAGTACTTCGTCATAAGAAGCACTAACGTGCAAATACGAACCAGTGAATTGCTATGCCGATTTGCCTTCAGCATGAATCAAGATCAAAATAATACATGCATCTTTCCCACACATCTTAAAAATTACCTCCCCACCCATTCTTCATAACCACTAATATTGAAAATCACCACAATACCATATAACAAATTCAGACAACGAATGCGTAATTTTCAAATAAATAACAATCACAAAAAGCAAAAAATCAAAGAAGACAACATGCAAAAACAAAAACGGGGGTCACAACAAAGGCAATCATAGTTCTTCATGCTTAAACTTTTCCAGATGCTCTCCATAGTTGGTGGCCTCAGAGCCCACAAACAGGCCATAATTATCCACCACCTCCTCAATGCCCAGCCGCCCGTCCTTATCCTTATCTCCGTTGTTGAGCAAATGCTTGGCCTCATCCTCAGCCGTTTCCCTCAGATCCGGGATCAGCCAGGACTTCATCTCGTCCTGTCCCAGAAAGCCATCCTTATCCTTATCATAGTCCGTCTGGAAGCGCTCCTTCTCCTGCTTCACCCACTCCTTGTCCGACTTCTCATCTGCAATAAAGATTATCTGTATATAGCAAATATAGTAACCATTATATAGCAAACACAAATAACGAAATTCGGTAGGGCTCTAGAAAGTTTGGCTTAAAATTGCACGTATAGATTCACTGAGTGTAGCTAGTTTATCCATACATCCAACTGAAAACAAACTACAAAGTGTAGTGATATCTATCAGCTTCCAGAAGTGGGCACCAAACAGGACTATATATGTACTGAAAAAAGGAGTTTTTCCTGTAAATTAGTAAACTTAGCAGGAAAAATCGAAATTTTCCTAATTTGTCGAAAATTTCCAGGAATACTATAAAATGTATTAAATTTACTATTTATAACGCAAAAATCCGTGTGAGAGCTTAAATTCGCTGAAAATTGCTCGCTTCTGGCACTTCAAAAGCGATTTGAAACCACTGAGACTATCAGAAAGAACAAAGATATGGAATAAGAAAAAACTAATTGTATTCTCCGCAATTTTTATTTCAAAAAGACTTCCCACTCAATCAAACAAAATACAGGTGCGACAATGGTAAAGTGACGAAACTTTAGCTTATCCATAGCGAATAATTGCTTATTCTAGTCATATCTTTGAAGAAGGGATTTTTGAAGGGTTGAAGGAAACGGAAGAAGTAAAATGAGAAAGAACTCACGAGTGCCCAAAAATTCAGAAAGACTAATCTTCTTGTCGCCATCAGTATCCTTATCCTTCAGCGTGGCCTCCATCAAGGCAGGGAACATGTGATCGTGAGCTTCCGGATTCTGGAATGCAGCAAACTCCTCCTTAGACAGTTTTTTGTCCTTATTACGATCAGCAGCATCGAAGTAGCGCTGGTCTTCTTCAATGAGTCTCTGCAAAAAATAGGACTAAGAGGTACAGAAGGCTGGGCAAGTTTGCTGACCCTGTCCCTCTTCCAAACAGGTTCCAAACTAAGAAACATTGTGGAAAACTTCACAAAAACTAATGAATTCAAAAAGAAATTTTCAAATAAGGATTTTCTAAAAAGAATTTTCATTTAAAAAATTTATAAAATTTCCTATTATATATATAGATTCTTTTAATTACTATTAATTACTTGAGCTATTTGGTTTTAGGTGTGCTTCATATTGGGCCATGCAGACCACCGTCGTGCCCCTCGCAGTTCCGGAACTGTGGGCGACGGCATGGGGAGAGGACGCGAGGGGCATACATCCCTTGTATTGGAAAACTTTATCCGTTCACTTTCGAGCACCTCTACCCGGTCTGCATTGCACCGTATCTGTTTACTCAACTAACACACAATACATATATTCTATAGCGGGGCCCCTACACTGTTCTAATATACTAATAACAGTTAACAGTATCGGTGCCAGCCCTTATGAAAGTTTACGTTATTCAGTCACTGGCACAAAGCTCCTCATATCACCTTTTCATTTTACTTATTCACTTCAAAACCTATCAACACCCCCTCCATAAACCATCACCCTTCCCATTTTTTCAATTATACCAAATTCAAAACACCAACCCTCCTTCCCCCTTCCCCCCCCCCTTCCATTTTATACTATACATTGTCTCCACTACCTTATGATCTGTATGTTATTTGCAACAATGGTCTATATAATATTTGTATTTCAGATCAGTTACAATATGTTGCTTTTTGCGAAGTGGTTCTGGATTTTTATCCTGCTCTTGTTCAGACCGGTGCATTCTGCAAAAGGAAACGGAGCTCAAGGAGGTAAACACCCTATATATTTTGCAATACCTATAAGCAGGGATGGTGCAGGCCGCATTGGTGGACCTCCCTCCTGCTTCCTTAGGTATAGCGCCTTGCGCACAATACCATCTGTTCTCGGTAACTGTTTGGCATTATCCTACACCTTCTAGAGTTCAATGGTATTTATAAGCCCCGGTATTAATGGTCACTAATGAACCCAAGGTTATGTACAGACTATTGAATCTACTAACCAAGAGAAGTGGAATTCGTTTAAGTTAAAGTATAGTCGTTGACATTAATTAAATAGATTGATGTATAGTGATGGATTTGTTGTGCTAGTGTTATACTATGATCACATAGTTTAGTTTAATTGAAACTTGGTCAGTAGACCACCCACGTACTGGTGAATACCAGTACGTTAACCAACAGGCTATACCCGACGGGGTATAGCCTTAACCAACAGCCATCTCTGCTTGCCAGAGTGGCATAACTATTTGAAGTACAGAACCGATGGTCTGTACTTCTACATTAATTAGTATGATTAAATGTGGAAATTTATTTATTTTAGATAACTCAAGGCATCACCATGGATCTAAGCATAAGAAGTCAAGCAGAAACCGAAGCAGATCACGTTCACCCAGGAATCGGGCCACTTCCCACAGTGATCCGGAATCGACTAATGGTATGGAGCAGTCACCGTCAGCGTCAGCTCCGACATCAGCTACGTCTCCCGCCGGAATTTACCGTACTATGGACACGGTCCAATTAGTACAACGTGAAGTTACAGCAATGAAGCAAGAAGTATCAGCGGAACTGAATTCAAAGCTGGATCAGATGGATACCAGGATTGCTGCAAACTCTCGCAGCTGTCGACTGTTAGAGCAGCAATCCAAACGATGCAATTTGATCATAAAAGGAATGGAAGCCGCCGCCAACGAGACCCGGGAAAGCCTGGAAGATGCCGTCGTCACGCTATTGAATACTCACATCTTTGCATCCGCAAAAAAGAAGCTGAACAAATCGGAGATAAAGGAGGCACACCGTCTCCGCACCGCTGAAGATAGGAACAAAAATAAAAATAAGAAGAAACAACCTAACAACAACAAACCCGACAACGGCAGCAACAGCAACAGTAACGCCAGCACCAGCAACAGCAACAACACAAACGCCAACGCTGGTACTAGCACGGCTAGCACCAGCAACGCTAGTGTCAATTCTCCTGCTACCGGTGCCATGAAAGGTGACACCACTCCAGTGATTGTGGCCTTTCTACGGCCCGATTGGGTCAACAGGATAATGTCCAACGCCAACTTACTGAAGGAATCCAACAATAAAAGGAAACTTGAGAAGAAGGAACCAATTAGCCTTTCCAGACAATAC